>JAIPRL010000648.1:45729-122354 GCA_025469235.1 Pemphigus obesinymphae
TCTTTTCCTCGGTCGTCCACGTGGTCTCTTACCCGTTGGTTTCCAAGACAGTACTGTCTTAATTATTTTATCGTCGCTTCCACGCATAATGTGCCCAAACCACTGGATTCTCTGGCCTCTTATGTAACATTTAATTGGAGTCATTCCTGTTTCTTCAATTAGTTCTTTGTTAAAATTTCTCCTCCACATACCTGTGTTTTCGTCTAATTTAGGTCCACATATCATACGCCATATCTTATTTTCGAAGGTGGTAAGTCTTCGTTCTGTTACGCTTCTAGTCGTCCATGCTTCGCATCCATATGTTAATACAGCTCTCACTATCACTGTGTAGAGTCTAACTTTCGTTTTCTTGGACAACATTTTAGATTTGAAAAATTTGGATAATGCAAAGGACGCCCTCCCTGCTTTTATTATCCTTATTCCAATCTCTTGTGACCAGTCATTTTTTGTATTTATACATACACCTTTATTTCTGACAATAGATTTTGATAATTTTTTTGTAGTAAAATTTCTTGTTTTAAATCTTAAAGTTAACCCGGTAAATTTGACTTTAGGACAATGATTTATGACAAAATTACTGGAAAAAAGTTCGATATTTAAATTTTTTGTTAAACATTGATTACAAAAAATATTTTTAATTTCTTAATTTGTGACAGTTATAATTATGCCAAGTTAGAATCATACCATTTAATGTACCACTATATATATATGATATATGTATATTAATATAATTATAATAATATATCAGTTTAAAACTAAAAATTATGTAGCTCTAAACATTAGTTAAGTATATATTTTTTTGATAAGAACTATCCATTTATTACATAAGCACATAGTCAGAGGTGGATCGGAGTGCTATGCTAACTTGAATATGTAATGCAATGTATTCAACCTACTCGAGTTTCTAAATAAAAGGTAAAAAGTCATTTTTAAAATAAAAGAGTTCAATATTTTCTTACTCAAATACGTTGAACAATGAACATTTGTGACAAAAATAATATACATATTTCAATAATTATGTTTAGCGTTTATATATTATAAATAACATAATTTATTTAATTAAATAACTACCTTGGTATAAGGTTTAAACGTAAAATCCATTAAATTCATTGTTGGATTATTCTTGAGCGTAGTAATAACTGGTTTTGGTAATATTTGTGTTGGAGATGACATTTTGTTAGAGTTTGATCGAATAGGTAAATATTCAGCTTTCGGCAATTTATCTTTTTCTGATATTATTCTAAACAGATATATATTATATTAAGATAACACTTGTGACTGTTAGGTACATTATAAATTATTATAAAATCAAATCACAAAAATGATACTTTTAAAATGTTGGTTCTTACAGTAGATGACAACATAGTTGTTAAAATTTATAAACTGAATTAAAAGGTTAGAGATTTGGGCTTATAATAATTTGTAAGATGCAATTTAAATAAAACATGTATAAAAATATTTTACCTCGCCAAAGTGTGATAATCATTTTGAGCTTTATTTCTAAATTCATCCAAAGCAGAATATTGATTCTCTGTGAATTTTCTTATTTTTTCCTCCACAACTTTTGTTTCTCTGTCAACCCTTTCACTCATTTGTCGTTGCAATGCCTTGATTTTTGGTGGTAAAAAAGCTATTTTAAATTAAATTAATAAAATTAAAAATAATAAATATACTAAATGAATAAAATAAATGTTCACTATGCTCGTCAGGTGATAATAGCTGTAATAAATATAATACAATATGAAAGCAAAGATAAATCATTGCATTCAATAAAAGTATTCTGAGTGATACTTCAATATAAAAAAAAAAAAAAGATGCAGCATTTTTATTTTTTTTTTTAATTTATAAATCATTTCTGTTATAATTTTTCTTAAGGAAACTACTGAATAATTAAAAAAAAGTTTCACAGAAAAATTAAATATATAAATAAATAATCATTGTACAACCACTAGCTTCCTTGCTCCAAAGATAATCTAAATGTTAAGACATTCTTTGCCACAAGATATTTTGAACGAACCATTTTTAAACCATAACTTAAATACTGTGTCTACAGTGATTGTCCACACAAAACTGTTGTGATTGTTCAAACAATCAGAATAAGTGTAGTAACTATAGAGTTAGAGAGAAACTCATTACCTTTATAGCTAGAATTATTACTCATCAAGTACCAATATTTTCGATTTAGTTTCAAAAAATGTTCATGTGTTGAAATATATTTTTAGTACTTATAGATTGCATTGGCTGGAAAAATAGACCAGACATGATCAGAGAAAATTTTTAATTCAGTATGATCAGAATCATACCGATATTAAAACTAGAAAATCCTCCAAACATAAAAATCCAAAAATTTACTAGATTCAGCAAAACCTAAAAATTTACATGACCCGATCCATATAATAGAGAATTTTATTCAATACACAACGCGATCCCGAAAACCTCATAAAAGTTAACACTTAAACAAAATTCAATAACTTAAATTTGAGTTAAAAAATTACTTATTAGTAATATATTTACTAATAAATTTAACATAAAAATGTTTAACATATTATAATGATAATATTATCATTTTATATTAGAATCCAACTGACTCGACTCGGTTCAAACTGAATAAAACTTAACCAACCTAACTCATGCCAATAAATATTTTTAACTGATCAATCCAATCCCACCAGTTATCATAACCCATAACCATGCCATAAGTTCTCCAATATAGCTATATATTCACAAATACAAATCATTTCTTGTAAAATTCACTTTTATAAAGGACCTAAGGTATTTTGAACATAATTGTAATATTCAGTATTGAATTCTTTTAAGGGAATTATAATTAATTAATTTATATGTTAAGTATTGTAAAAACTGATTTGAATTTGTTTTTCCATATTAGCATTTCAGTGTATTCTATACAATACGGCCGGAAAATTTCCAGACAAAGATATACAAAGTATAGTATGTTTTGCTTCATTCTGGGACAAGGGTCATACATCCGAAATACTGCCCTATATGACACAATCCTAACCTAACCCTCCCCTTCTGACCATCTAACCTAACTTAACCTCCTCACACCTGTCTTATCTAACAAATATAACCAAACCTCCCTCCACCCGTACCACTTGTCTAACATAACGTAACTTAACATACCCTACTCCTCCTAAATGTCTAATCTATAGTAACATTCTTGCCCTTCAAACCAAACTTAATCTCTGCCTATCACTCTTTTGCATCCACACTAACATAGAATAACTTCTCTATCCTAATATGGCTTAACACCTCCACGTCATCTACTGTATGCAATCTCCCAACTACGTTCTACCTACCCTATAAAGGGTGAAACATGGGAACTAAACTTATTCAAATAGGCTAATAGGGCATAGGTAAAAGGTTCAGATTTACCGGTTCATCCTATCTGGAATAGGCCAGGCTTATGGCATAGAGTAAGACTTAGGTATTAGACCATATTAGGGTAGAGAATTTAGTCTATGTTAGTGTGATATGACTGGCTTTGGGAGGGAGTGATAGACGGAAAAGGATATTAGGTTTGATTTGAAGGGCAGGTGGAGGAAGGGCTAAGATGTTACAAGAGATTAGACATGTGGAAGAAGTTGGGGATGTTAAGTTATATTAGGTTAGATAGGTGTGGGGAGGTTAAGTTAGATGAGATGGGTGGAAGGGAAGGGTCAAGGTAAGGTTAGGTTAAGATTGTACTTTATATAGGGCAATATTTCATATGTGTGACCCTTGTCCCAGAGTGAAACAAAACATACTATACTTACCCAGTATATCCCTGCCCCTAACCATGGCTAGTTTAGTTATTTTCTAATTTATAACAACTTTTCATATTGTTTCCCTTACGCTATTGAAAACTACTTAGAAAAACAAAAATTTATATTTATTAAGTAAGTACCAACTAGGACAAATTTCTTATCCAAAATCTTAAACAATAAAACTCTTACTTTACCCTTTCTGACCAAAAATGTGTATACATAAAAAAATAAAAAAACACATCATTATAAGCCAATACATTCATCGCTACACTCGGAATATAAAATTATAATAGATATTTGGGTAATTAAATATATAATACAAGTAAAATCATTCCTACAAGATACATGTAGTTTTCAATAGATCGGAAATTTCACTCTTTTTTCCATGGTTACTCTAATGCCTGGTTTACACGATGCGTAGTACTTGTCATTAGTACTTGTCACTCGCACTAATACCACATGTGTAAACAGGTATGAGTAGTGCTTAGTATTAGTAAAACCGTGAGTGCGAGTGAATAGAATGCCGTTCTATTTACTAATGACAAGTAGCTACCCCCTCCACGATTCTACTCTACACGCAGTTGCATTCGCAACGTATGATCGCATGATGATAGTATTAGTGCTTAGTTAAAGTGAAGAATATTTGTTTTATCACGTGCCGTCCTGCAGTTTATTTTTATTAGTTTAAAAAATTTAATTTTTAATATATAATTTAAAATGTCAGAAAAGTGGAATGCAGAAACAACAATTAAATTTATACAGGAGTTTAAGCAATATGAATGCCTCTAAAATCCTAAACATGTACTATGAGTATCTCGTCGAAGGAGCCATTTCCTCGTCCATATTCATTTTTGGTTTTGATTTAATTTAGTTTCCAGTTCATCTATTAAAGCTGATACTATTATGTTTGAGTAATATTTAATACTTTGTTTTATACTACGACGGTCCATTTCATTTATTACTTGGTGTCTGGTGACTCTATTTTAATTAAATATTTAATTAATAATATTCACTACAATAATAAATCATATCTTTATGTTATCACTTATTTATTATTTACTATTTACAAATACTATGTACAAATCAGTTGTGCGTGTGACCGCTAGATGATTAGTGCCAGTGACAAGTAGAAGTGCGAGTGACAAGTACTACGCATCGTTTAAACCAGGCATTAGATTGAAAATTTTAAATTGTACTTGCCAGTGGATCGAGGTGAATATATTCGATTAGAATCATCAGACCAATTAATGAAAATGTCATAAGTTGGGGAAAAACAGGCAGATTTTGTTATCTCTTGAATTTTTCGCAGATCAGTCTGTAAACAATAATATATACCAGATTATTAAACAGTCAATGTCTTACATATGAAGTATCATATACATTTGAAATTAGTAGAAAATATTACAAAGTTTTAAAACAGGATACAATTTAACAGTTATACATAAATTTAATTAATAAATAAACTGGAAAAGGTGCTGCCTAATTTACTTATTTGTTCTCCTTATTCGTCTGATTCCTGTTACAACTCAAATAATGAACATTAAATGACCAAATTTTGAGAACATGATAGCCCTTGATATACTTATATACCAAATTTGAAATACATCGGAACAAATTTTGAATCAGCCGATGTGGTAAGTATTCTTATAGGGGCTAAGCCTTTAGCCTTTGATGGGTAACTGGGAACTTCAGTTGCACCTTATTTTGGTAAGTATATGTCAGGTGGGTTTATAACTCTATAAGGAACTGTATAGGTATGTTTAAAAGTTCTCACCAAGTTTAAACTCTATTGGACCACTACAGGATATTTTATTTTATATAAAATCAGCTATAAATCAGTAAATACTAGACCGGTCTTTGGAAAAATATTTATAAATTGATAAAAGAAACATTGGGAATTATATATATATATATATATATATATAACCTGCTGGTAGTGGGAATGTTTTAACAAATTAAAAAATATGTACCCACTTACATAAAATTTAATAATCAATATATAATAAAAACTAAAAAGAAAACCAATTGCAAATAATCAATATAAATGTATAAAATAATAGACTATTATTATTAGATTTCTTACCAATAATTCAGGACTAATCAAAATTATTGATATATCTTTATCACTTGGTTCAGCGTAACAGAGCATATCACAGTTAAGGCATTCATATGTGATCCATCCATGAACCTTTTCTTCGTGAATCAAACAGTCTTGGCGTTTAGTAACAAAAATTATCTCACAACATAACAACTCCTAGAAAAATAGTCATCAAAATTGAACAAATAAAATTAAAAACCATAAATTCAATTTTACCTTTGAAAAGAAATGGGTATTATAACAGCTGCCTAAAGAGCGTTTATCGAATTTGATCGGCACGTCTTTAGTCTCAATTTTAATGTTCAGACACTTGCACGACACGATCATTTTTTACGAGTTCGGCAATTATCGTTCTTAAGTCGTCAGCTTTATACCGGTGTAAACAAGCAGCTGATCAATACTACCCGGAGATTCTATTGTACGTCGAGAGCAATTTTCACGGTTGACAAAAACATAGAACAAGAATACTAATCACAATCTTTAACTACGGAACATTTTCACCAGACAACTCGCTCGGGAACAGAGAATAACAGCAACAAAGGATGATCAAAAATTTGGTTATAATAAAAAAGAACAACAATAAAACGGAGAAAGGTATAATAACCAGATGATTAAACAGCTGTTAAGTACAAGCTGTTCTCATGTCTTCTCTCACAAAACATTCTTCTCGTGAAAGATAGAATCACAGAATGTTCTGTGGTGATAATATTGATATGCTGGATATTGATATTTAGAAGTGTAGCCAATAGAGTTCGGCACATATATTTATTTTATAGAATGTTGATACTAATGTTGTTATCATACTATTTAATAAGGCAACTAACTTTTCATAAAAACGTAAAACATCCAAAAATGATTATTTAAAAATGCATATGAAGAAGCAAGTACGAGAGTGAAGAGTCTGTATGGAGAAACAGAGGATTTTTGTGTCATGGTAGAAATAAACTAATGATTCGGCTTTGTCTTAATTTTCTTTTTTACAAAAAATATACCTAAAGATTAGTTATAAAGCGATGTACCATGGTGCATGGTGTTTGTAAAAGAGTCCTAAGGAAAACGGTAGACTTGAAGAGTATAAGGAATTTCTTGAAGGTAAAGCATTAAAGATGCATCTAGTTAATTCTAGTTTAGCCATTACTACATGTGTTTATATTTTTTAATCTTTTTTTTTTATGCATAACCTATTTGGACACCTAAGAAACATAAAATACCATCTTGACACCATTGGTCCGTATTTTAGACACTAAATACCATTTATACACCATCGGTTCATCATAAAAACAGGACACGGTTCCAACAATAAAATATAATGTACAAGTTCTACCCGGAGAGATTAGGTAATTAATATATGAAAATCAGAAACTTTTTTTTACCAAACGAAATGTTCTTACGTTTCTTAGCAAAAGTATCTATATAAATACATTTCAATATAATAATTCCTCAAATCACTTTTGAGGGGGCTTGCCAAAATTTTAGAGGGGCCAAGCTCCCTCAATCCCCCCCCCCCGATTTTCACTAATGCATTAGATTAAATAATCTTTGATTCTGTCTGTCTAACTCTGTCTATGGCGACTCCTAGGTCTTTTTCTATTTAATTTCTCTTGCTGAGCTTTCTTCAAAAGATCGTTCGATCTCTTGTATATATGGACCTCCCGACATTCGACATTTGAGTATTATATTATTTATATTTTGCAAACCAGTTCAACCATATCCCAAATAATACATCCCCATAGTTTAAACTATAACTGGTATAAGTAAGACATATTTTCGATAAATCACGATAAGCATGTCTGGATTGTATAAAAATATTTTAAATAAATGTAAGAATGTAAATCTTGTTAGTTAAAACAATCATCTCATTGAATTTAAAAGACCATTTGGACATTGAAGTATAGTCCATTTCCTTTAGTTCGTTGTATCTTAGGTACCTACCGCATTAGATAAGTACCTCATATAATTGAAATGTGCATTAATTAACATTATGATAAATACCTATATTTATATATTATATGTATATACACTACTGTCAGTAAGTTTCCAAACAGGGATATACAGGGTAAGTATAGTATATTTTGCTTTGTTCTGGGACAAGGGTTACACATCCGAAATATTGCTGTATATCCACAATCTCAATGTTAGCTTGACCCTCTCCTTCCACCCATCTAACCTAACCAACACATATTTTTAAATATTTTAGATTTTCCATAAAAAAAAACAATTTTATGTCTTGTAAAATCTTTAAAATTTTTATTACTATCATTAATTTACATATACATAACTACACTTATAAATTTACATAATTGTATATATAATGTACAATTTAATACTTAAAAGATAATTGGTGAAATGAATAGGACTTAATTTATATTATTGGTTGTACATAGTATAGGAAATGCTGCCCACCAACCATTATTCATTTCATATGTGTACAATTTGCTTTCCACTTGTGATGGCGTACATTCAAAGACTAGAGGGACAGTACAGGGACTCCCTACTCTCCCACTGAGGACTCCTGTAGGTATCCTCTTGGACTCCCTATGCTACTAGTCAATTCTGTTATTTTTAAATAACCTTTGAATACCTTTTAGTATTTTTTAAAGTACTTTTATTTTGTATTCAGAATACTCACTTGATCATATTTTGACCAGTTTCGAAATAAAGGAAAAGTGCTACTCTAAAGATCTTAAACCTAACTATAACAGTACATATTTGAATAAAATACACTTTGAAAAAAACAACTTTGTTTTTTAATAATATAGATTAAATTCCAATATATTTGTCGTCTCAGCCACTATCTTTTTTTTAACGTTGGCTACCTTATTTGCTCCTGAGAGTCAATCCAGTGACCTTGTGCTGCACAAAAACACGTATCTCGGCCACAGTTGACCCCAATAATTTAAAGACTATTGAGATCAAATTTAAAATTTATTGTACATTATAACAAATCATTCAGTAGGTACACAATATTTTAATTAATAAATATAATATACGTATAATTGAATGTACTTATATACAATTAATAATTAATTATAGTTTAAAAATTTGATATGACAAAATACATAATAAATAATAAACAACAAATTAATAACAATTATGTTTTACCAAACCGACTTAATGCGTACGCCTTTACTAATCAGTCTGTTTGTATATAGTGCGGTAAATAGAGCCCTAGAGTGCCTAATCAGGATCACCGATAAAAACTAGGGTCTATGTAAGTGAAAAGTGTGTAAATATATATATTGTATAGTGTGTTAAACAGATAATGTGATTTTGGGTGTAAGCAGGTAATAGGTATCGACAACACATTCAAGCCGAAACTTACAACAGTTAATAGGTGTAGACATGAATTGAATAATCGTTATTGATCGGAAAGCAGTTACAGTTTCAGAATTAAATTATGGATCCTAAACAACATAAAATAATTTCAATTATTAAACATACACACTTAATTGAATACAAATAACAAACCAATGGTTAAGGTCCAACTTGTCTTTGCATGTACTTGTCCATAGTATGGCCAGCTTTCCTCATAAGACATCTCTTTCTTCATTCAGCATATGTATAAATTCTCTTATACTGTGGGTAGCTAACATGCGGTTCATTCATGATGCATGGCTTTTAATCTACAATTAAATTGAAATATGTATCATAAAAATCAGTCAACATTAAATAGGTATTATTTAATTTAATTACAGTGAGATTCCTTCGGGCTTGATCCATTTCCACATAATATTGGTTCTGGATTAATAACGATTTTCCTAAAATATTAACATAAGTTAAAGAAAAGTTTAATGATAAATACACTTAAGAATAATAAGTCACCAAGAGAAAGCAACGCAGTTAGCAGAACTAGTGAAGAATAGTGGAGAAGCAGTAAAGAATGAAATATGGAAAATGATTCAACATAATTTGAGAAAAACAAATGATACCAGAAGATTAGAATATGGCGGTTATAGTATGCTTAATATTTAAATAGGGTGACCTACATGAAGTGAAAAATTACCATGCACAGTACTTGATTAGCTTCAGGAATTCTCTGGAATAGGTGAAACACATTATTCATACTTCTCTTGCAGTACCGAATAACAGACTAGGTATATAATATATAAATTTAATGTATTAATTATAAATTAATATAAACATAAATATTAATTATACCAGTGGACAAATACAAATTAGCAAGCATAATGACTTAGGTTCATTGAATATTTTTAATACAAGTTATATAATAATTATGAATGAATGAAATTCCTGAGTTCAATACTCACTTGACAGTAACGAAACCAACATCCCTGGAGTTGACTTTTGGGAAAAATAATCCTAACAGCGTTCATTAAGTCACGTTCATAATCTGTTATTATTGTGAGCTGTGCAAAGTTTAGTGGCAAGATTCTACGAACAATCCTGAAGAAAGATTCATATGTAGCTTCAGTCATCCTAGATGTCAAGGCATAAACCAATAGTTTATCATCAATTGGAAAAGACTAAAGAATAGAAAACAAATTAAATAGTATTAATATTGAATTGGAAAAATTAAATAATAATTTTAACTAATAAGTAATAACTTACCTACTGCATTTTTATAAACTACTTGAAATGTAAGTAGGCAACCTTTGGTAAATTGAGGAGGGCGGTTTGGGACGGTTTTAAATGTGCCATCAACTTCTACTAGAGTGACAGTTAAAAGTTTTTCTCTATACTTTGTTATGGTGTCTACAATATGAAATATTGCTCCAACAATTTCCCTATACTATTTTAATACTATTTTTCACAATATAGGTACCTACTTACTGAAATTGTAATAGGAACTTTAATAACTTGGATTTTATATTATTCTTTACCATTTATTGTATTTTAAAGAAATATGCAAGGCTCTAAACACCTAGATAAGTATGCAAGATATACATTTACATACTTAAAATTAAATATTATAGTATTTTGGACCACTTTTTAAATTTGGTTGGTCTGTGTAATAGATAGTGGCTACTATACTGGCTTATGCCTTTCACTGGTCTACTTACAAATACAAAAAATCATTATTTTTTTTATATTGAAAATTCCAGACAGAGTTATAGCCTACATAAAAATATACGTATGTATTAAAAAAAAAAATTGAAATTACGTCACTGCTTTGGCATCTAAGTCAAAAGTTTAAAATGCCCAGTAAAATACAATAAATTTTAGAGAATAATAAAATCTAAGTTGTTTAAATTCCTAATACAATTTTAGTAAGTATTATGAAAATATTATGAAATCAACATATCGAACATATTGAATATGGAATAACTTTAAATTGCCATATCTTATGTAATTTTGGACTTGAAAAAATGGTTTAACTATTAAAACTCATGAAAAATTATGAAAAAAAAAAAATTAGTGGTCAAATAGGGGGTTGTTATTTAAGAAAAAAAAAGTTGTATTGCACATGCGCAATGTATTCAACAGTAAGTTTATTTGAGTGCACGAAAATATGTATTACTAAGTATAATAATTAACTATAAAAAAAATTCAAATTGTACAACTTTATACAAGATTATTGAGTGTTTATAATGACTTATAAATAGGTAATACATTTCTGACTTTTGTACATATTATAAATTAAAAATTAATATAAAATACAATCTGATGTGCTTGATTTAACAATACAATATTTGATTCTATACTTAGCGTATATTATACTGAAAAAACTGTTCATTGATCTCATAATTTAGAAAGAATATTATGCTGGTGTAAATGGACTCATATTCTATTAGCATAATTTTTTAAGTATCATATTTTATAATTTTATATCAGTCTCAATATTGTATTGTTATTATTTTGTACAAGGGCAACATTAAATTGGTGTTAATTTTGGTTCAATTAGAATTTCATTGATAGCACAAAATGACGGTTGAGTGACTGCATAAACAACAGCTTCTGCAATATTTGATGGCTCAAGGATTTCAATTTTAGAAGCGGTTTCATACCGTGTTAAAGCCTAAATACAGAAAATACTTTTTAAGTCATATGCCGTTATGTTTGAATTATGTATTATAGCTACATAATATTATTAATACAATTGTTTATGTAAAAACATTATTCTTACCTCATAATCACTAGTTCTATTTAATAATTCAGTTTTGACATCTCCAGGTTGAATGCAAGTGACTTTTATGTTATGTTCTGTCATTTCAGTTCTCAATGCACTTGCTACACCTTCCATAAAAAATTTTGTTCCTGAATATACTCCTAAGCCTGGAAATGCCTGTAAAATTTTTAATAGATTCAATTATTTTTATGATTTATCTTTACTGTAACATACTCTTCGACCAGCATCCGATGTTATGTTAACAATATGCCCAGATTTCCTTGATGTCATAGTAGGAAGAACAGCTCCAAGACAATTTAACATACCATTACAATTCACTCGTACCATTTCATCCCATTCATCGGTTTTACATTTATTAAATGTCGTATAAAACATTACTCCTGCATTTATGACCAATATGTCAATCGGACCAATTGTTTGTTCAACGTTTCTAATTACTGTTTCTACCTATATATTACGAATAAATTAACATTAATTAACTAACTATTATTTTACTAACAAATTAAAAAATAAGAAATATAATGTAATGGACATAAATATACATTAATTTGATTGGTGACATCCATTTCATATGGGATAACCATATTTTCATTGGTTAGACCAAAAGACAAGATTTCGTCTTTTAATTTGAGCAGATTATTTATTCGTCTTCCAGTTGGAATGACTAAAGCTCCAGCTAATGCTAAGTGTTTAGTTATTTCATAACCAATTCCAGAAGAAGCGCCTGTAATAAATACAACTTTTGATTTTAATGTCTGCGACTGTATTGGTAGTGATTTTACTGAATCTAAATAAACATAAAATAAATATAAATTATAAATAATATATTTATACAATAATACTTTTTTACTCAAGCTTTGCTTTTGGAAATAAATTATTTTATATTTATATTTAATTTAAAAACATTGTATGATATTTTGTGAAATAATAAATTACTACTACTACTACTACTACTACTAATACATTATTAATTAAAAACATATTCAAAAGCTTTGTTTTAACAAATTTTTGGATTATAATTAAAATAATATATAATATTACATTTTTGGGTTAGGTATTGGAATTAAAATTTTAAATTTAAAAAAATTACTTTAAATACCTAGGTAAGTCTTTGTTTTTGTAAAAATAATAAATTTTTCTGACATTTAAACTTAATAAAAATTATTGTTTAACTTTAAATTACCTATTATTTTAAGCCTACCTGTTATTTGAGGAATAAAATTCAATTTAGCCAATGTTATCAATATCCGTTGACATTCATTTCTATCTAATTTTGGATACTTTAAATCGATAGATGCCAAATATGTTTCAACATTTTTCTTTTGCACGGTTGGCTGATTTTCTAAATATTCTTTGTCTTCTAAAGTAGAATTTAATAGGTAGCTAAGTGCAGCTAACTCGGGTTTAAGATTTGAATTGTTTTCAATTAATTCTGACCACTTTTTATAGGATAGACATTCTAAACTATAACCAATGTCTTTCATTACTTCCCACAAATTTCTAAAGAAAAATAAAATATAAAAATTATTAAATTATTAAATTAAATTATAAAAATAATAAATATACTTTGAATCAAATGTATCATTAATTAAATGATAGATCTTGCCTGACGATTCATTTAAATTTTGGGCTAGTTCTACAATAGTATTTGCAATGAAATCAACCGGTGTTAATTCAATCTATAAATAATTAAATTTCATATTATTTTTAGTACAATTTTTATTATTTTACTATAATATATAGGTACCTTCCAATTTAAATCAGGATATGTATTTTGATATAATACACCTTGTATTATTAATAAAGTAAGATCTGCAGAGTTCCAGCTAGGTATATGTCTACTTCCACTTATGTTGCCACATCTAAATATTGATGCAGGCAATCCTTTCTTAACAGCATTCAAAATTAACTGTTCGGCCAACCATTTAGTTTGTCCATAACCTCCTTTTAATAATGGTGCCCAATCTTTTGGATTATCGTTTTCTTTAATATTTTTAAATCCTTGAGGAAAAACAGCCGATGAACTGAAAATGTTTTATAATATTTTTTTTTCCATTAAATTTACTTTCATAAAAATATTTGTGCATGTTTTAATATTTTAGAATTAATAAATAATTAAAATATTAAAATAAATAAAAGTTACAGTATAACTGTAAAAATTTTAGATACCTAATAACTTTTATAGAAGCCAAGATAGTAGCAATGTAAAGACAGACAAGGGTATCTTTTAATTTCCTGAGAAAATATATTTAGTAAGGCGCGGATTTTAATGTATTATGTAAAATAATACATTTTTTAGTGGGTGGTCTACCGCAATGTTTTCCAAGTACAAAATTCGATTCATACATCAGTGAATTAAAAAAAAAAACTTTTGCATTTTTTAACATTTTGGGTTTGTAAAATATATTTTGAGATTTTTATATAATTTTTCCATTATTAGAGCACTTTTTATATATATTTTATGCCTGGAGCATAAATAAATAAATATTATATAGGTACACAATTTAGCGTAGAATAAAAAGTTTTAAATATATATATTAAAAAATCAAAATATTCATCTTGTTTCGTAAATTAGTAATTTTTAGTACCTACATATGGAATTTTCAAAGTTTCGATAAATATCAATAATACTCCCGATATGGATAATACAGTATATAATAATATAATCGTTAATAACTCAGAATTGTTTTTTGTTAAATTTAAATACTTTTTTAGACATTTTTTAATGGTCTTAATTGTATTTTTTTGGGACACTTTTCTTGTTTTTTAGGGCTTTAAAGTCTGTGCCCTAATAATAAGTTTTAAATTTGTATGAATTACAAAAATACACATTAATTTAAAAAGTAATATACACAATACATTTTATATTTTAAACCCGTAGATGTAAACCTCAGCAAATTGGAGTTTGGGAAATAAGAGTATTACATACAATGTACATTGAAATATGTTTATCGTTCTTATTTCATTCAGTTCAAAGATACAAATAGACAGGCAAAAGTGATGGTTAATAATTTAGACAAAATGAATAAAAAAATCGAATTTACTCTTGAAACACAAATAGATAACAAAATTAACTTCTTAGATTTTACAATAAATAACCTACAATCTATATAGCCGTGTCTGTGATCAAGATAATATGTACATATATTTTGCACACTTTAATAATGCTCTAGTATAATATCTAACAAATTATTTTAATTGTAGTGATTAGATAATCGGACAGATATAGATTATTGACACATACGAAAATCTATAATATACTTATTACTTATATAATCTATAAAATTACGTAGGTATATTAGTATTATAATATATTATTTTTGTTGACTACTAATTTACCTAATATGATGTAATGGTTTTATTTTACCGTCTATACAGAATTGAATTATATTTTTGGTACCAATGACATTATTTTTGTATAATGCTGCAAATGGATATGATAAATTAACCTGAGCAGCTGCATGTATAACATAATCAATCTCATAACACATGGCTTCATAGTCATCATCTGCCATTCCTAAACGTATTAAAGACACATCACCTACAATACAAAAAAAATAATTAAAAAACTAAAATTTTAAATAATCTACCTTTGTCTAGTAGCCCTAATACTATCTCTAGTAGCACCGGAACTCCTCAGACTAAAAAGGAATTCTTGTACAATCCTATTATAGTATCCCATTCAGGAATCCCGCCGAGGAATTTACAGTCAGTAAAAGGAATCATTGTAATCGATTTTCGTCTATAGGTACCAGGGGTTTCCAAAGTTTTCTATTCGAAGGCCATGTGAAAAATTTAACACACTTAGCCGACCAAAAGTATATAAACACAAATTATTTTTAATTTTACAGAAATATAATATATACAAGAATTAAAAAAAATATATTTTTTTCATTAATAATTCTACATAGTTTGTGCTTACAAAAGAGCCAATTTTCAAACCCATTCACAATCTGCTAGGTAGTTAAAACTTATTCGCGGGCCGTAGTTTGGAGACCTCTGGTCTACACTATAGTATGTATTTCTATGTATTATATATAGGTAACTATAAGAAATATACATAGATATACGTAACTATCGAAATTTTCATATCGATCTGGACCAATGGCCAATAAAGTTTTAAGTAATTTAATTTTGTTATTTTTATAACTTTTTTATTCGATTTTAGATCTGTGTATAAATATTAACGTTTTATTTCTTGCAAAATTCTACTCTAAATTAATGTGTCGCACTATTTTTTGATTTTCTGTCTTCATCCAGCGTCTTATTTTAGCGCCACATAAAAGGGTGGAAAAGGTCACGAGGTTTAAAAATGGAGTCATATATATCAATTCATATTAGATTTTTATATTTTTTAGATTTTATGGTGTTATTATTTTGTTTAATTTAAAAATTTGATTGAATATCATTGAAAACCCTTAATTTCACATTAAAAAAAAAATATAGGTATATATATGATATGTCATAATTACAGATCATACTGAATGTATTATATGAAAGACACCATTGTTAATAGGTACTCTGTATAATATATAATCAATAGCTGTACCTTTACGTTTTTGGAAATATTTATTGTTATACAGGTCAAGTGAAGGATTAAAATTGAAAAGGGCAGTTGTCCTCCCTACCTATACATTTTTTATTTTAGATGACCTGATATTTTACGATATATACATATTATACTATATTCGAGTTTCTTTCAATTGACAAGGTTATGTTAATTAATATTATACACGTCGTATAGACTTAAGTACGGGTGCATACCGGATATTTGGATACCTATCGACAAATTGAACTTTGAACAACGTAACATGATGCCCACAGCTCGCAATCCGTTGAAGTTGTTGAGAAATACTTAGGCACGCGGCAACTCTTGCACATTTCACTAATTTTTTGTCGCGCGTGGGAACGGATTTTATTTCAATTTTATTTTTACCAAAATATACCTATCTTTTGTCAATCATATAGATTATTTTAGTAACCCAATAACATTTCTGAAAACTGATTTGAGTTGGTCATTAGATCGACTTTCTCACTTTTTTAATTTTTTAATTTTAATTTCATATAACTAATATTTAAAAAAATGAAAAAATCGATCTCAAGTAAACTTCATAACAAATTCAAATTTGTTTTCAGAAATATTATCGGATAACTAGGCTGATCTCTACGATTGAGTATTGGCAAAAGGTACACATATTTTGGTAAAAAAAACTGGTCGGTATCCAAGGTACGCCTGCGCAATAGTTATTTGTCATGTTCGATAGTCGATTGTCTTAAAATAATCGATACTACCGATTAACCGATAGTTCGAAAGTTTGATTTATCAAATAATCAAATATATTGTGATTAATCATAACTAGGGCTGGGATTTTGATGCAAAGGCATCTTTTTTTCTGGTGTTTCGAAACGTTGGTCCATAAATATAAAATATGTTTTGGCCGATACTGATTATTTTAAAGTAATTTTTTTTTTTAATTTTTTGCATTTTTTAATAAAATTAACCTTAAATGCATTTTTAGGAAATTTTTTGACGATTTTAGTGAATTTTCTTAGTTATTAGAGCATTTTTTTACAATTTGTTCATAATATGAACGAAAATTATTGCGATTAACAAGAAACTTTCGACAAAATGCTGACGGGACGAATAATAAATTATATGATATCGTCGATAACAATTTTATCATAGCTAAGCCTTTCCGCTCAAATATGTGAAATAAAAGTGGCTTACAAAAGTATATTATCAGGCCAACGACGATTATTTTTGTTTGAAAATATAAGACAGCATATCATATCATTAAACAGTGCAACAACAATTTTGTTCAGGTTAGTAATAATAACTGGCAAAAATAAGTTAAAATATTAAAATTTATTTTTTAAATTATTATTTTAGAATGAATGATTAAGAAAACAGAAGAACATTCAACTAAACAAGTAACAACGTAGGTACTAGGTACAATAATATTAAAAAAAAAAAAAAAACACTACTGTACAGTGGCGTAGCCAGGACCAGGGGGGCAGAGGGGCCATGGCCCCTCCCATGGGCCTTTTTTTTATAGCAATTTTATATGATATAATTTTAACAATAGCAGCTTTATAATTATAATATAAGGTCTATGGCTTATTTATTATTAACGTACTTAACGTATATTTTCACGATAAACCTAATTATGTTTTTTATTATCTTATCAATAACCAAAACTTGTGTTTGTTAAATTCAGTAACCAAGTTTCATTAGGTTAACTCCGATAATATGTGATAAGCAAAAGATATTGTATTATCTATGTATACATAGTCATAGATAGCCGTTCTAATATTTAAATCAAATTGTAATATTCAAGTTCTAATTTATTGAACTATTAAAAATGTGTATAAATTATCAAATTAATATCTATATAAGTGTAAATCTAAAGTAGCATAAGAGTTAAACTTGGCGTTAGCTAACATAAATAAAGATGAGTTACACTATAACAATATAGAGAAAGATATTTTGTTGGAATTTTCTAAAAGATCTCCCAGAAGGATGCAAATGTTAGATTGGACACAATAAATAAAATATATGTTGCCTAGTTAATAAGTTTATTTTTCAGTTTTTTATTTAAATATTAACATTATATTTATTACATATTATTTATTTAGGTACTATAATTTATTAGTTATTAATTATTATGTTATCTAAGCATTAAGCATTCTATTAATTAGTAAATATTTTATTAATGCTAATATTACTTTTTTAAATATAATAAAAAACAAAAATGTTATTTTAATTATGGTATTTATTGGCCCCCTCCTTGCTTAAATTCTGGCTACGCCACTGCTACTGTAGTATAATTAAAAAAAAATTTCCAATTTTATAATGCATTTTTTTAAAGGAATTTTTTGAATTTTTTTATGGCATTGAAATCCCAACCTTAATCATAACTATCGAAGTTTTTAATAGGATATACATGGATTAAAATAATTCAAACTTCTTTAATATCCGGAAAAACTAATAGAAAGTAAATTTCAGATATACCACATAGTATAAAGTATAGTAAGTATAGTAATATTTTAGTCTTTATACTATACTATAACTACTAAGTATAAATAGAAACTTTCATAAAAATCATATTATATTATGATGATAAGAACTCGGGATAATCGTTCCCATAGTTAATAAATTAATATTTCATTTTCCATAGGTACATAGCGTTCAAGATAATGCATTCACATTTATTTTTACTGGTATAGTTTTTAAGCTACAACGAGTGTAGTATAATATAATTATGCCGATATAAGTTCTATAAATTTAATTATACTAAATTTAAATTAGGTAATATACTTATTTTTAAAAAACAATTAAAAAATTTATAAAACTTATAAATTAAAAAAAAAAAATGCGGACTTATAGATAATAAAAATTATAATTATATCGATATTCGATTGTATCGGTATATTCGATGTATCGATATATATTTTTTGTTAATAACTATCGATACTATAGTATATAGGAGTTAGAAAGTCAAGGTTTCGCAATCAAAAGGTGTTGAACCCACAAATAGTATCAATTAAAAGAGTTGCATCCGGTAGGTGTTGCACTCACTCAATAGATAAATAATAATTAATATTATATTTACATACCTTTTAAAATAGTTATCTTAGATTGAAATAGGCTACTCGAAGAACCAATATTTATATTATACTGTTTCATTGTCCGCAAAAGTTTTTCTAAAGGTTTATATTCGGCTGAATCTCTTATTAAACAAAAAATGTTTACCTTAAAAAAAAATATATATATATAATTTAAATTATAATGATTAATCATATAAACATGCAAATTAAACCTGTGGCAGTTTAGTCATGCAACTCTTTTCGGGACCTTTTCTTTAGCGGAGTTTGATTTCCTTATTCTAGTCTTCATTATATATTATATTAATTGCCTTTTGAACAAGTATGTTAAATAAGTATGGATAATGGAAATACTGGGCATCTCTATATATAAAACTCTTTCTAATTTTTTTCTTTTGTTTGTCCATTAATATTTATTCGTGCTCTGTGAAAGTTAAATACCTATCTTTCTTCTATACTTACAATCTATCCCAACCTGTTTTAATACTTTAAATAGTGTTTTCCATTTTATCTATTGCCGAGCTCTTTTTCCAGGTCAATAAGGTAATAGATTACCTAATACCTAAGTTATGGTAAAATTTGTTATATCCAGTGGCGCATCTAAGGTGGGGGGCGAATTTTTAAAAACTTAATTTAAGTATACTTTAAAAGAGTGACAGTATTAATTGTACTTATATTTTTTCAACTACCAAGACTATATTTAAATAGGTATATAGTGAAATTTAGAGGTTAATGGGTTGGCGATTCGCATACTTTTGCAATTTTACGAAAGACCATTTTTTTGCTTATTTAATGTTTTTTTGTTTAAAGTGAAGTTTTAGGACATTTTGCTTTGAGATGGGTGGGTGTATTATTTTGGATAGTTGAATCGGTTGACAAAATATATTTCGGCACCACTGCCTACAAAGGTACCTAAATGTAGGCTATCTTTTAATCTACCAATAATTAATTATAGTTTAATATGCATTCTACAGATATAATTAAATTATATAAATATAAAATATATGTATATATATATATATGTATATATATTTATATATAAACTATAAATGTCATGTCAAGATTATACCTGCATATCGTTTTGTAAATTGTACATATCCAAACTAATAGAATATAATAAAGAATTAAAAAAAAAAATGTTTAATTCAATATGTACTTTAATTTACCTCTTATATTATATAAATAATAATATTATATTTGTTTAAATGTATAATTAAACATATAATTAAAATGTGTGCTACCACAAAGGCGCAGAATATCTATCAATTAAAATCAGTGAACCGGGTGACGGGAAACACAAAATATTATTTTAGTTTAAGATCGGTGAGAGTATACGACGATAAGAAAAGATATAAGAACTTCGTTGAGAAAATACGATGGCGGCGGCTCAACGAAGACCGACCACAACCTGCGCGCTCCTAAGGTCCTATAATTTTGTGTTTTCATCCGTTCAGATCGGGAAAACCGGACGTAAAAACGGTCGTAAAATAAACGGGTCAGGGGTGAAAACAATCATTGATGTTTTATTATATTTGTAGATTAAGAATAATATTACTGTCTTTATCTAAGAAATGACTGATGTATTTTTCCAAATTTTTGGTGGCATTTTGTAAATGCAGTAATACAAAAACCACGGCCCAAGAGAGGGGAAGCGATCGCCCTATTGTCCCCCCCTAAAATCCGACACTGGTCATATCAATAATGTATAGTGCTATAACAATAATTAGGTATTTGAATCAAATTTCCTGGCATTATTATTTTTAATTTTATAACAAAGTTAAATTTATTTTCAGACAATGTTCTGTAGTTTATTTTTTCTATTTCTATAATAAAACAAATTATAAATGGCAAAATAATCCATTTATTTAAATATAGTAACAACACAAAAATGTCTATCAAAATGTTCTTATCCAAAAACTCATTATTAAATTTTTTTAATTGAAATTGTACATACAATATACAATATAGGTAATTACATTTATTCAGAATGTACAAGTTTGCAGTATTATAGTCGGATGCCTACCCTGACTATCCCATACGTGTATATCGTACCTATGCATAATATAATAACTGATTTGTGTCTATAGCTGGTAATCTAATTATACTACTATTGTTTTATAATATTATAAAATGAGTAATAAACAATTATAAATATAATAATTAGGTACTTGTGTTTGTAGTAGCTTATGCAAAATAAATGCACCAACAAATCCTGTCGCTCCAGTAAGAAGTATATTACCACTAGTAAATTTTTTTTTATTTAAACTTGCAGCTCTCCAAAATGATCGAAGCATATTATCTGAACTAAAATGTTGCATGTTTTAAAAAAATATACCTAATCAATTTTCAAAATCTATATTTATTACATGGTAGAATCATCAACAAGCTTATTTAGTTCTTCTATCAAGTTTACTTCATTCGACATAGAAATGTTTTGATCTAAAAGTGAAGCCATTGTTTCAACGCTGGGATTTAGAAATAAATCTCGTACTCGTAATTGAACTCCAAACGTATCATTTATTTCACCAATTACAGTAGCTGCTAATAGTGAATGTCTAAAATAATAAATAAACGTTAATAACAAAAATATATAAAAGTAAATAGAATATTATTATATAATTTAAAAAGTTTAAATAATAGGTGGGTACCACAAGAATACGTAAAAATTATATTTAACCTACCTATACCTATATTATTTATATTTTTTAAGAATCCGGAGGGTTGACCCCCTTCCTCCATGTATACGTATCTGATACCAGTAGTAGTGATAGCTGTTCGGTCAGATTTTGAAACGGGGTTTATATGTGGTGGAGTTTTGCGGGCCGGAGAGTTCCTTATATATTTTTTCAGTAGGTACTAGGTACCTACTAAACAAACCAAATCTTCCTTGGAAAATTTTCGGTTAAATACTTGAATCGTCTATACGGACCACTCATTATTGCAGATTGTAGATAGCTCTTCGGCTTCTAAAATCCTCCCACCACAAAACTTGACCGCAAATAATGGCACTGTTGTCACAAACATAATTGTCCATATAATCTTAGTTTGTTTCGATACCTACCTATTATTACGAACTAAGATTATATGAATTGACAATTGCCATGGTGCAATTATTTTGTAATTTTATTTTAAATTTTCAATACAATTTTCGTAGTGGAGGGATTTTAGAAGCCGAAGCGCTATCTACAATTTGCTATAATGAGTCCCCCGTGAACGATTCAAGTATTTAACCAAAAAATATTTGTCCGTGAAAAATTTGGTTAGTTTAGTATTGAAAAAATATACTAGAAATGCTTCACACCAGTTCGCAAAATACCCAATTTCCTATTTCAAAACCTATCGTCCGTTTGCCTTGTTGCAGTGAGTCGATATAGATGTTATTATTTATCATTTTTTTTTGTTTCATCTTCTTACAATATTGTCAGTATGATAAAAATGAGAAATTCAAAAGTTATATTTCCATTAACATTTTATTTAAATTAGTATAAAACACCGAAAATGATCCTGACACGGGACTATTTATTGATTATTTTAAAAATGTGTTTGGATGCGATGTTCGTGAAAAAAGGCATATCAAAATTTATTGTCATTTTTATGTTATACGAGTATATACATTTTGTAGGATATTTCACGGCCCTGGCTTTGGAATAATTTGTTTATTTGCTTTTTTATCAAGTAATTTTGTTTAGGCATGCATATTAGTCACTGCATTTCAAAATGTCCAGTGCAATTGATAATATACCTATAATCAATTGTAGTTTATTATTATTAAAATATTAATTTTCATTTTATCTATTAAAATTATTGGGATTTAAAATTAATATTATATCCTTTTACAAAATAGTAGGTATTGACGAAAAATAACGACACTATGGCATAGATAATGCTCGTCTATAAATTTGGTAATAGGGTAAATTTACTCTAATATTAGAAATGACAAAGTTTTGATAAGAATGCTGAACGTAAATTTCTTATAATTTCAGTTGTTTAGCGGAGATATTAACGATGTGGGTAAAGCCGAGTGACCGTATTTTGAAAATTGAAAAATAGGACAACAATATTTTGAGTTTAAGTGGAGGTTTGTTATAATTTTTTAAAAAATGTATAACTATTGTGACAATATTTTAATTATTATTTTGTTGTTTTCCCTACATGTATACTTCTTCTAGTACCAACTAGAACCAGTTTTCTATCAAAAAAAGTTTTTTACTCCAAAACTCTTACTCGATTTCTTCTTTCACTCCGTTCAAAATCTAAAATAATTTATATATAGGTAAGCTATAAATATTATTATATATTACTTACCCGCCATTTTCGAAAAAATTATCTTGAATATCAAAAGTATATGTCTTTAGAGCTTTGCAAAATAAGGTAGCTACAGTTTTCTCTGTTTGAGTATTCCAATTTTCGATTAAAATACCATTTGATTTATTCAGGTTCACTTTTGGTAAAGCTGATTTGTCCAGTTTACCTGTAGCTTCCACTACTGGCAACCTATAATAAATTTAAATAATTGGTAATGTAATTTATTCCAGATGAGTTACAACTGTAATCATTATGTTCTATGCTAAACTACGTGGCGCATATTAATAACACGATTTAGTTTAGTTTAGTGGAGTAATGGAGTTTGACGTTTCTAATAGGTATAATGTATAAGTATAAACACAATTTATCTAATGTTACTTATCGAATGGGTCATTAATACATTTTTTACTCTTAATAATTCTAAAAATAATGAACAACTGCAAAATTAATGGATGATTTTAATGTCTGCAATAATAAGTGGCCAAAACCATTCGAATAAAAAAATGAATACGAAAGAATAATAAAATACAATAATTAATTGAATTGCAATTTAACCATGGTTAAATATATAATGTGAATTTTTATTTGTTTGCATAATATATAAATATTATAATATATGTATAATATACATTATAATGCACCTATCTATATATTTTATTTCTATAAGTATACCTGTAGGCTGTAGTCTAATATATATCTATATCTATTCGCATAGTAATACTACCTTATGGTAAACGGACATTTCCCCACCCCCGCGACTTTCCCCCCAGTGTTTAAATTATATGGCAGAATTTTCCCCCCAAAATTATTTCCAAGTTCTTTTTAATATATAGGTAACACACATAACCATTTCAGTCACGGTGATTTGTTACACAAACTGTATTGTATCCGAATTATAATTTTTTTAGTTCTTATTATTTAGCAATGAGTTGTTTGAATTTAAAATTATGTTACAGAATAATATAATATTATAAAAATTAATATAATTAATGTATTACTCAACATTTATTTAAAGGCTAATCATTTTATTTTATACATTTTTACATTTTACATTTCTATTTTTCACCATTATATAATATTATATTAAATTTTATTTTTTAGTTATATCTATATTTTTTAATTATTTGTTTATTGTTTGCTTTTAATTATATACACTTATTTGATTTTTTTTTGGAGGGGGGGGAGGAATGTCCTACCAATGGAGGGAAATGTTCTATATTCCAACCTTATATTATATATAATTTAATACTTATTTTATAATCCTAGAATTTTAAAAAACTGTATTGGTTAAAAACACTGTACAGTAACAAGTAACACACCAATATTAGTATTGTTAAAACTCTGTTAAGATTTATTATAGATAGGTCGTATAACTCGAATTGCATGTACCGACTACCGATTTCAATTTTGAAAACAGATTTCATTTAAACACTAATTTTACTGTGCTTCTGTCTTCGCACATTTCTCAAATTTAATTTCGATCTGTTTAATTTTTAATCGTAAATATTTATATTTTTTCATTTTGGATTCTGAGCGAAGCGAGGAAAATGTATTGATTTTACGATGTGTGTTTTTTTTATGTCTATGTACAACATTTTAACCAGAAGGGGTACTCCGATCTTTACAAGATTACCCGATTTCACGAAATCACAATTCGTAAAAAATTATAAGTGAAAACCGATTACATTTTTTTTATCTCTAAATTCGATTGAATAATACCTAATAATATAAATAAAACATAGTTTTTTTCACTCACAATTTACAAAATTTACAAAAAAATCGCTTTATAAAATATACACAAATAATAATATCACTGTGTAAAGCGGCCTGTGTAACACGTTCAAACATGTCTTGCTCGTTCTTGTGCTTGGTTAAAAATTTAGTTGCCTTTACACGCACAATTTTTCCCGCACACCAACATACGGGTTTGCGCGAACGTTGACACAACATTCAAATTTTAATCACACGCCAACTATTTTTATTAACTATTATTACATATATATATTATCGACATTGTATGATTATACCGGGTTTATATTACATTGAAAGTTGTATTCTGTATTGTACGTAAACATGGCCGATGTCCGTTGTTGGACCAAAAAAATAGAGTTCTTAACTCTATGTAAAACATTTCCAAACCTTTGGAAAAGAGTACAGCAACAAAAATGCACGGAATGAATCATATGACAAAATGTCAAAATGGTCAATTTATGCAAACCTATTTACCAAGAGGCTAATCGAGAGTTTGTTGTTAAAAAAATTTAGAGTTTACGCGGATCGTTCAAGTATATAGTAAATACATCTTTTTATAAGCACCGAACAAAATAAGCTTGGATTTTGATATAGGTAATATAGGTATAATAATATTATATATAATATAATTTTTTTTAAGAATTAATTATAAATAACTATTAATATAGCAGGTAATAGAATAATATAATATAGTTAAGTACCTAAGTACTAATAATAATAATAATAATGTGATAATATGATTTACCAAAACACAAGACTGTTGAAAAGTGTTGATAATTCAAAAACGCCACGCACTACGCAATCACGCGTTCAAAAGTGTCGGAGTACACTTAAGACGCACGTTTTTGCGCGAAGGACGGGCAGAACGAGGGAAAGCGCGCGGGAAAGAATTTTACCTCAATTTTGACATTAGTTTTTGCGTGTCAGAGGATTGCGCGAGTTCAAGTTCGCGCGCAAGTCTGTACGTTCCCGGAACGTGGGAAAGATTGTGCGTGTAAAGGCCGCACAAGTATAAAAGTACGTAATAACCCCAAGAATACATTTTACATGTGACATAATAATATAATATGGCCCAAGAAAAATATAAAACAACAATTTTAATACATAAAACTAGGTATAATACCTACTGTAATATTTCCCAATGAAAAAATGGTCGGGGGCGCCGCCTGAACAAAAGTTTTGAACTACGCCAAAATGCCTTATAAATTAGTAGCAGAAATATTTGAAAGTGGTATCATCTTATCTTTTCAGCATTGTGGTTTGTTTATATATTAATAATTTTTAGATAAAATATAAGAGATAATACAACGTTATTTTATGAATTTGTTATTTAACATAGGCATACTAGGTATATCCAATAGGCAATAAGCTATATAAGTACCTATATACAGTGGTGTTCTCATAGGGTATACTCCATATACGCCGTATACTCTTATGATTTTTTGAAAAAATCATGGGTATACTGCGTATACTCTGAAATCTCAAGTTATACGCAAAGGAAAAAAGACATAAGTACTGAAGAAAGGCCTCAAAAGTTTCAGTCTATTTTTTATTTTGTATGAATAAGTTTATTTTTGGAATTTATATTTATTAATTTTCCCACTGTAGGCCTCTATACTACTTTAAAAATAAATATAATCACCTAAGTACTTTTAATTATTTTATTATTTTTCATACTATCGAAATCACCTCTATCCTCATATCTACTCCTGTAAATCGTAATAAAAATATATGTTTAATATTGAATGTTCATGTTTTGGACTTAGGTACTTAACGGCAGGGACTAAACTAGTGGGAGGGTGTTACACCCCCCCCCCCTACAACACTCAGCTCAGTCGGCAAAAACAGAAAGTTGATGACTTCTTTTTTTTATGCTTATTTCAAGGAATATTAAGAATATTTCGGAATTTAGTCGGTACCCCCCCCCCTCCTAGAAATATGTCATTGGCTCGTGCTCGTCCCTATTTAACGGATTAGTATACTCTCAAAAAAATGTTTGGGAGCATCACTGCCTATATGATTCAAGTTATATGCATGGCTAAATATCTAGGCGTGACAACAATTTTTACGTTTTTGTCCAGTTGTGCCATTCATGGGATAAAAACAGAAATTGTGACGTAAACTGCCGAGGATTTTTAAACGTAGACAAATGAGCATATATCTATATGGTATATATTATTAATTTCATCGGCAGATGACGTGTACACGTGCGCAGTTCGAATTGCTGACATACCCAGATAATTAGCCATGGTTATATGGATATCTAAATTATATACTATGTACTTACGTATTAATTTTGTAAAATATTAATAACTATTTCAAAAATTAAGTTATTGATTTATTAGGTTGAATTTGTAGGAATAACTTTTTTTTTAGGAATAAATTGAAAGGAAAATAACAACTCACGAATACTACTACTACTACTACTACTACTATAGTTTATTAAACGTATAAATTACACCGACGACCAACACAAAATTTGTTCGATGTATAACGTGTGGCGGGCAGATGCGGACTGGTGTACGTATATGCTCCGCAAATGTTTTAATACCTACCGTAGTGAGTGAATTGACCCGTCTCGGTAGCGTATATTTTTTTTATCTATCTATGCACCCATGACAAAATAGATAGGTATTATCATAGATTTTTGATACGCACAACCCGCTAAAATATTTCCTCACCGCACCAGCGTTGTAGTTCAACACTTCTTATTGTCCAATATATTATCTCATGTATTCTTGCCTGTATTTACTTGTTAATAATTATTTAATAGTGCAAATAAAATTTTAATAAATTATATTTGCTATCATTTATTGTGATTTAAGTTATAATAATCTGTGTTTAATTGTTTGTTTACTTAATCACCATCAAAATTCAAATCCGTATAACAAAATATTGGACCAATGAAAAGTGGTGAACTACATTATCGGCCGGGTGAAGAGGAGATGCGCACACGGGGGAAAAAATGTGTCAACTGTGATAATACCTATCTATTTTGTCATGTATGGACCTATAACAGGGACACAGAGTTGCCATTTATTTCAATTTAAAATCCGGGATATAGCTGTTATGAAAAAGGTCATATCATAATAAATGTAGGTAAAATTATAATATATATATATTTTTTTTTTACTGTTCTTATTTAAGAGATTTTAGTGTCCAAAAAATTTCAAAACAAAATTGAATTAGGTTTAACGGTTCAAGGTACACTTTTATTTACATTAGCTTTAGTCCCCCCTGCAATTATTTTCTACTTTAACCACTGTGTTTGCTATTACGATACTATAAATTTAATTACTAATATAGATATTAGGTAGGTATCTAAAATGTACTTATAATTATTATTATTATTTAATATTTATATACATGTATGCACAAACCTATCAAGAAAGAAGAAAAATGGTGGTATCATGTAAAATGGAAGTTTAAGCTTCAATCTATGTTTTAATGATGCTTCCGATAACTTTGCTTCAGTTTCTAGCACAACATAACCTACTAAATACTTGTCAGTGCCTTCTTCTCCAATGGATAAAACGCAAACCATATTTATTTCAGGTTCGTCTAAAATAGTAGCTTCAATAGCCTAAAAATATTGTTAGTAATTAGACGGTTATATCGTGGTTACAAAGCCGTATCTGAAAATAATTTTCGAAGAGGGGTCCAAAATTGTTAATTTAATTTCAAAGTTACAATATTTTAGAGTCTGAGCGGAGCTTTAGGAATCTCTTCATTTTACAATTGTTTGTCAATCTGTACTAATTTCCCTGTAGTAATTAGTATATTTGATCAGAATGGTAGGTACTTTAAATTTTTTCGTTAAACGAGTAAAAAAAAACTTAATCATGAAGCCCGGTAAATGCAAAAGCTGGTTATTTTCCTCGTAATTCCGAAAAAAATAGATCTAGAAATTATACATTTTCACAGAATAGATAGTATTATATAGTATAATATGCAGGGCCATCCAAAGGGCGGGAAGGGGTAGGAGTGTCTCACCCCGAACTTCGGAAAGCAATCGGCAAAATTAATTTCAGTCGGCAAATAATAAAATAATTCGATGTCCTTTTCTTTTGTTTTTTTACTTATTTACGTTTTGAATGAAGTATTTTGGAATTTTGTCGGGAAATTATGCAGCAATGAAGTATTTTTCGTAATTTTTTTTTAATTAAAGTCAGAAAAACGGGGAAAAAGCTTATTTTTGCTTATTTTATGTTGAGAAGTATTATATTATTTTTTTCACATTTTTACCCCCCCCCCCCAAAAAAAATCTTTCTTTGGGACAGTTCTAATAATATGTTATTAACATATTAACATATTTTCATATTACATTATTGATATTATGTTATTATTACTAGATAGGTATAACACATATTTTTCAAAACATTTTATAAATGTATTTTTTCAAATTTAATTTTACCAAAATGAATTATGTATGTAGGTATCTATATTAGGTACAATACATAACTCCGCTCAAAATCATTTTATCGAAATAAATTTTTATAATTATTTTCAAATTCAATAGAATCTATATCCAGTATCCACCATCAATATTCAACGAGCAAAAAGGTTTTATTACGTTTTATTTTTATTGATGAAATTGTTTAGGTACTTATGAAAACAATTAAGGTGGTGTGAAACTTTCTGGATCCCTTATCAAATACGGCCTTATGTGGTTATATAATAATAGAATATCGAATAGTCAACAAAAGATTAATAATTATTATTTCTAAGATATACCTACCTGTAGTTCTACAGTATAGCCTCTAATTTTAACCATAGTATCACATCTTCCACAAATTTCTAAATTCCCATCAGATCTCAAATAGCCCCAATCTCCGGTTTTATACAATCTATCGCCAAATTCTTTTGGCACTGTACTGGGTCGTTTTATGAATCGTAAAGCGTTTAATTCGGGACGATTTATGTATCCTATTGCAAGTGTTGGTCCTCCGACGTATACCTTTAATAAATATAACATTGCAGATTAAATAAATTATTACGAATAAAATATAATTTTACCTCTCCCGATATTCCTATGGTCTTTATTTTGTATTCGTTATCCATTATCACTACATGTACACCAGGTAAAGGTGCACCAACAGATACAAATTTGTTTTGATCTAAGTCACAGGCTTTCGAAACATCTTTAAAACCATTATATGTATTATGTATAATCATTGTATAATATGTGTAGTTATAGTAATTTATGATCAATTTTATAATGTATAAAATAAATTTTGCTTGATTTTATCCAATTATAGTGGAGTTTTATTATAACACTCTAAATAGCTAATAGGTATTCTATAAGACTATATACATAATATATATATTATAGAAATATATTATTATTATAATAATTTATTAATTATTATTTAAATATTACTTATTATTAGTATTATAAGTTATTTACTTTCTAGGTTTAGGTAAATAATAATTTTGCAACTCGTGTCTCGTAATGTTTTTCGAAGTTGTATACCACGGTATACAAAACCTTGCTCTCATAACTAAAATAACTCAAAATATTTATAATACACATCACTTACAGTGACAACTAAAAGTATTATTATCCCTTTTCCTTTTACATAAAAAACAATACATAAAAAAGAAAATGTGCCTTCAATATTTCAAAAAGTATTATAGGTATAACAATTAGTTTGAAACATAAGTCATCATTAGGTTATAAATGAATAATAAAAGAACATAATAGGAATACCTACAAAACAAATTTTAAAATTAATTTTTGTTTATTAATTTTCATTTTTTATTTATTATTATTTTTCGGTTTCTAAACATAGGTTTTAAAACCCGGAATTTAGCACGTTCACAGAATGGGCATTCCTAACTTATTTTGTTTTTATTATTTATTTGTAATCTGATGATGACTTATGGTCGAAACTAGTTGTTACTTATAATACTTTTTCGAATACTTTAAACACATTTTTGTTTATACATTATCTATTTTTATATAATAGGTAATAATCTTATTTAAATACATATATTGTTATTTTCATTTTTATAAAAGTAAGTATTGCATTTTTGACTTGGAGGGCGTTCAAATATTACGTCAGTATATTTTTGGCTTTTTTAGACCCCTCCTCCCCCTTATCAGCTAATGTCCGATTCCCCTACTTTATTATGTCAGCAATGTCCGACGATTCCCCTTTATTAAAAAAAATAATAAAAATTTCCGAATTTCATATGAATCAATTAAAAATAAATGAAAAATTTATATATTTTGAATTTTATTATACCTACATATTTTGATTTCTTTTTTTTTTTATTGTTGTTGACGTCAACATGGTTCTAACCTCTCCCATATCCCTTGTCAGCAAATATAAGCACACGAAAGACCCTCTCTCCTCCTAGTCACTTACGTAATACTAAAATGCCCCATTAGTTCATTTTTTAATTTTAAACCGACCGAACGAGAAATATTATTATACTCAATTTATATTGTTGACGCACTCTATCGAATGAATAGCTGGCGCGTACAATTTTGTATGCCGATGGCCAATCTATAGTAATTTATAGGTAATCAATGATAATATTTACCAGCACAGGTCACGTCATGACATTCAGAAACGCTATAAAAATTCAACATTTTAACCCATGGAACAATTTTTTCCATTCTATCCCTTAAAGTTGATGTAAATACTTCTCCACACATCCAAATTTGTCTACAATAATTTTATAATTATAAATAAATACATAAGAAATAAGAATAAATTTGTTAGTTATTATAGTTTATTATATTCGATATTTGTTAACTGTTACCTAATTGTTTTAAATCCATCGGGTACATTTATACCCTTGTAATCGAGGACTGATTGTAATAGAGATGGTGTAAACACCATTCTTGTTATTTCATTTTTTTTAAGAAATTCCAATAATTTTGGCGGATCGTAAATAGTATCATCAGGAATTATATACATCGGAAATCCTATTAAATATGTAAACATAATGCAACACTTTAAAAAACACAATTATAAAATCTAATATATTGTAATAGCCTATAGGAAGGTATATATAATAATAAAGTATATTACAGTGGTGCAACCAAGATTTTCTCTAGGACACAAGAAGTAAACCATATTTAAGAATATGTTTTACACCGATTTTTAAAGGACTCTATATAGGAAATTAAAAAATGTTAGTGAATTATATATTGCATGTTGCAATAATTGTTTATCATTATTGTTTATTATGCATTAATACTAAATATTGAACTGATACTTAATTATTTATTTATATGAATTGTCATTTTAAGTTTAGAGGAGTGGAGTAGTGCGGTCCGGTGTCGCGGGAAATTTATACCCACTAAATATATACTTCCCGGGGGGGTATTAATAATCGCCCGGTATGTATTTATGTATTATTTATTATTTATAATCTTACTTAGGAAAATGGAAAAATATTAATTATAAATATAATTATAATAATATGATGTCAAGCATTAATACTAAATAAAACTGTATAATATATAGGTATTAACTTAATATCAGTTGCGTAGAAACTATTTTTCACTTGGGGGATGGGCAAACATTTAAGGTCTATATTTATGTATATGTTTTTAGTATGTAATACATAAAAACAAAATACATAAGAACGCCACACATACCTACGTTATTTTATCGTAAAAATTGTTTTGCGAGAAAAATTGCTCTTGAGCTGTAGTTGTAATTAAAAAATCGAATTTTGACACAATATTGTAGGTACCATTATATTATGTGTTATACCGTCGTCCTTTTCCAAAAATATTAAATAATAAAAAAGTTATTAATTTAAAAAAAAAAAAAACCTTTTTTTTTTGGTTTTTTACAGATGGCATAACGTTATACTTGTGATATCGAAAAAAAGACGACGTTTAGAAAACGGATAATTTTGTCTATAATATTGTGTAAATATTTGATTTTTTTAATTACAACTACAGTTTGAGAATAATTTTTTCTAGCAAAACAGTTTTGTTTACAAATATCGTGATTACACAACAGTAAAAAGTGGTACCTACTTACACAAATATATTTTTTAATTACTTTTAAAATGTACTTAAATATTTTTAAATTATATGAGAATTTCATTCTTTTTAAAATATGCAGAACCCCAAGGTCCCAAGCAAATAATTTCCTATACAAAACTTCTTAAAAATCACATGTGTGGCGTCCTATATTTAAATATAAAAGTATAATAATGTATAGTATATAAAATGTCTAAGAAAGTATGAAACCAGTTAAACATAAAAAATAAAATACTTCATAGTTTTTTTTCTTTATAAGCTTATATCTTTAGTACATATATATATATATATATATTTATATTATATTATATTATATAGTATGTATATCATTTACTTATAAATTTAAAATGTGTGTGTATTTATATATATATATATATGTTATGGTAACATATTTACAAAGTTAATAATATTAATAAAAAGGAATAACTACAAACAAAAATGCATGTACCTATACTTGATGACTGATACCTGTACAATTAATAACTATATAATATTGATGGTATCTATATTTTTGGAAATACATAATCATTAATGAAATATAAATTTATTTAATACCTACTTTAATGGAATAAATTATTTAATATAATTAGTCTTATTTGTTTGATAAAGTATTATATAATATTTTTTCATATTTATCAATATTTATTTTTAAAAAAAAAGCATAAAAATAATGTACTTTTTCATGTTTTTGATGGAAGTAAACAAAGTCCACGACTGACTCAGAAGCCGCAATTAAAAACTCGTATAATTTTTAGATGTTGATAAAATGCACGATAATTTTTTTTTCCTATTATTAATTATTATTAATTATTATTATTATTTTATTACCCTATAAGATTGTACTATTTATAGAATTATTTTGAGGTAATACTTTTTGGTTATTACTAATATTATATTTATTATTATTCAGAGCGCTATAAATAATTGGAAAATATTAATACAGCATGATATAAAAACAATAATAGGTAATTCAAATATTATAATATATTATTATAGGAGAATGATAATAATATTGATTGATTACAAAAATGTAACCTTTGATTATTTATCATTATATGTTACAAATTAATTATGTATGTTTACAATAATGATGATTGTTTATTTTATCTGAGGATGCAAAAGTATAACTTTTTTATACCTGGGGGAGGGGGGCAACAGTCCCCTCTGCACCCTTCTCCTACGTCACTTACTCATATATAAATATATGATATAACATATAAGTATATAAATATCTATATTTAGGTATATATATAATATATTTGTAAAACCGAATGTGTTCAAACTCAATGGACTTCCTCGGTCGGATATTTAAAATAATAATTCACTAAATATTTTTAACATTATTGAGTTAATAAAATAAGTTGGAAGGGGAGGGTGTATTTTTGTAATTGCTAAAACACATTTAGTTTAAGTCGAGAGCCCTCAAGATACCATTGATGGGTAGAGGATACATCGGTGTATAATGAACTAAATTCACCCCCCCCACTTCGTTTTTTTGGTTTCACTATAACTCCTTCGTTATTAACGATTAGAGCATCGTATAAAAGGGATAACATTTGGTTTAGCGTTCTTTAAGGGGTACACCCAGCAAGTTCTCCCAAAAATCCCTTTATGCTTATACGATTGAATCTTAATTTAATAAGGTTCCCCATGTGGGCATAAGGAGCGGATATACCGTATTTTTAGGAAGAAATTTGTTTGGAAGGGCTACCAAAAGAGGATTTTCAAGTTTGTCTTTTGTGATCGATTTTTTTTAGTTTTACTAACTAACTATTTAATTATATTAATTATATTTTTCAGAAAATCCTTAATCCTATAACTGTTATATATACGTTTATAATATAAATTTAATTAAACGCCTATATATTTTATATAAAAATAAACAATAAGCAATGTGTAGAAAATTCTCTTTTGGTATCACTTCCAAAAAAAAATCCTTCCGAAAAATACAGTTGATCCGTTCCTTATGCCTGCATGGGGAACCTTACCAAAGTAAGATTCAATCGTATCAGCAGAAAGGATTTAAAAAAAAAAATCCCTCGGAAGGAATTTTTGGGAGAACTTGTCGGGCGTACCTGTTAAAGGATCACGAACCAAATTTTATCCCGTTTATACGGTGTTCCAATCATTAATAACGAAGGAGTTATAGCAAAACCAAAAAAAAAAACGAAGTGGAGGGGAATTTAGTACGTTATATACCGATGTACCCTCTACCCATCAATGGTATCCCGAGGGCTCTATGACTTAAACTAAATGTGTTATGACAATTATTCCAAAAGTACATCTTCCCCTTCCGACTTCCCAATAATGTTAAAAATATTTAGAATTGATGGTGAATTATTATTTTAAATATCCGACCGAGGAAGTTCACTGAGTTTGAACACATTCGGATTTATAAATATAATACAATATATAAATATATATATATATATATATTATATATATATATTAGTTAATACCTATATATTTTACAGTTTTATTTAGTGTTAATGCTTGACATTATATTATTATAATTTTATTTATAATTAATATTTTTTCATTTTCCTAAGTAAGATCATAAATAAATAAATAATACCTACATAGGTAAATACATACCAGGTGATTTTTACCTTTTTTGCATTTACTAAGGGAGCGGGGGTATCGCCGAGGTAATAATCGCCCGTTACACCAGTACAATAAAAAAAGAGTATTTCCCGTCCTTCCACACACCTCCTACCTAAATTTTAAATACATATAAATAATAAACAGTATGGTTCAATATTCGATATTAATAAATCAAATTTTTCAGAACAATATACCAATATTATAGGTTGAAATTTAAAAAAAAATACAATAATAAATTATAATAAACTATAACATTTTATAATAATGTAATGAAATATAAGTATCTTGAGTTTATAAAAAAACAAACATTTTAAATAGATTCACAAGTGAAAAGTAGGCTAGTCTATACATTATTGTTTTGCGAATTTTTTTGTTTGACAATTAATTATTTCGATTTCCACTCAGAACCGTTGTATATCTACTTGTATAGAAAGAAACAATTTATCATTGCTTTCAAATCCAATTATATATCCACTATCCAGTTTAATATCTACTCGACGAGCAAAGTGTTTCCACCTGGCACCCAATATTGTTAAATATCAATTAGTAGATATTCAGTACTATTTATAAATTTAATGTGAATATTTTATCATTTATATATATATATAAAATTAGAAAAGTAAAAATGAATAATTATAAAAATAATATAGGCTTGAGATTTTTTTTTTATTAAGATAAACCTATAGGTTTATACTATAGGTTCTATACGAATAGGCAATAGGTTTGGAATTTTATAGTTTGGAATATAACTACCTTAATTGGATAAGTACTGCAAAAATGTAGGTAAAATATGTGTCCATTTTTAACATGAAAATATTAAAATCACCTTTAAGTAATGGTCTAAGCATTTCCCAGATGAAAAATACATTACAAGCATCTCTGTCATCGGTCATGTACGGATACGCTTTATGTCTCCACGTAAATGAATAGACGGCTCCACGATGAGGACATTTAATTCCTATACAAATTCAAATTGTTCTTAATTTTTCAATATTATATTAGTGTTATAAAAAAACATACCTTTTGGTTTTCCTGTGGTACCAGACGAACATACTACGTATGCTATATCATCAAGTTCGATTAGTTCTTTTTTGAGGGATTTATCTACTGACATTTTTAAACGATCGTACCAGCCAATATCCAAGTGAACTAGTTGTAGCCCGTCAAATCGATTTTCAAACATTTTTTTAGTAATAATTGCTATAGGAATTGAATCTTTTAAAATGGAATTGAGAAGTGCCAAAGGATACGATACTTCCAGGATCAAATTTGCACCTCCTATATAATATAGGTATTACATAAGTTTTAGAATAAAAAAATGTACTTATACTGTATGGAATAAATGTATTTTTATAGCCAATAAATAATTTAAATATATTATTAAAAACGTACCAGCTTTATGTATGGCAATGTAACTAACAGTATATTCCAAACAACGTTCCATCATGATACCAACCAGTGAGTTTTTACAAACGCCTATGCTCCTTAACTTTGCAGCTAATACATCTGTCATGGCATCTAATTCTTTGTACGTAATCTTAAATTAAATTAACAATATTTATAAAAATTTCAATTTTCTATAAACAATAATTAAACTAACCACTGAACCATCAACATTAACTACAGCTACCGCATTCGGAGTGGCATTTGCTTGATTTTTAAACATCTCGTCGAGACAACCTTGTCTGTCATAATCAGACATATCAACTATAGGAATTTTAGTCATTTTAAAAATATATTTCAATTTTATTTTAACGGGTAAATATTAAAATACAATTTTCAAAGGTATCGAAATCACAAAATGTAATATAAATATTAACGATCGTGAATTTATATTACATGCTGACTACTGATTAATTACGAATATTACTATATATACTGTTATAATTTTATCTATAACCAATTATTACGGACGTATTAATAATATTTATTCATGTGCCGACATACAATAAAAGTGGCGTGATATTTTATAAATACTATAAAAAATACAATTTAATTTACATAAGTAGGAATTTTCTAACTTAATATTTATTATTATATTTTACTCTACATTTTTACATTTATTAAATATCGTTTAAGAACATTTCATAATATAATTGTGTTAGTGTAAAATTAAACCGATCATAAAAATTAATTTTATTATTACTTATCTATTTTATTAATTCTATATACTTTATTGCATCAATATTATTATTAATTAATAATTATTATTTTCAGATCAATAATAAAATAAATATATATATATATGTATATATATATATGCAATAAATATAATAGTAGGTATAACATATAATATGTATTTGTACACATTTTAGTATCCATATAATATAGGTATTAACAGTATTAATATGTCATATAAAAGCAATATTATTCGAGGAATGGAAATCCTAAACGTACTTTTGCACAAATTTACAAAATTAAGTCATACATTGATTTGTATACTTTGTAAGAACTACGAGGAATCGATAGGCTCCGTCAAAATGTGATAAAATCTTATTTCCTGCAAAATCAAACCATATTGGCTAAAGTATAGGTAAATGTTTTAGATTTCTACCCGCCTATTATTGTATTTGCAAAATACAACACCATTATACAATTAATAAAATATTATATACAAATTAAATACCTATATTTTAAAAAAAAAAATGATAAAAAAGCCGGGAAGCATTTCGCACGTCGGGTGACGGATATATTAAATTCGAAAGCAATGATAAATCATCTTTCTAAAAAAACTGATTCTGAGCGAAGGTTTGGTGGACATAGGTACTTGACAATTACTATAGATTATACTAATAATGTGATAATATTTTATAATATATAATTAACAAACAATTTGAAAAAAAGTGCAAAATATTATTAGAATATGTAAAGATTCGAACCGAGGAATTCGCACATGAAAACACCATTGTCCGCTACTAGACTACTAGACTTTTTTAGATGTAAAAAAAAACCTTATAAACGAAAATGCTAAAATCACTAAATTTCAATTCGATATAACTTTAAAACTAAGTTCTACCGCCAAATTATGACTTCACCATTATATTTTTGATCAAAAAATACATAGGTATTTTAAAAAAAAAATGCCAAAAATCCAATTTTTATGTAAAGCAGAAAAGTTATACCTATTATGAATTAAATGACTCAAATTTGAAAATTGCTATTAATAACCCAAAAATGGGTAAAATTTTTCAAAATTTTTTTGCCTATTCATTAAGTACGTACATACGTTTTTCATAAAAAATTTAAAGTTTATAGATCCATTATTTCCCCAAAATTCGAACACATTTCATACCAAAATAATACATATTATCGAAAAAAATGAAATAGCTATTTAAAACTATTGAATCGACTGATTTTGAAAATTTTTTGTATGTAGCTAGAATGGCATGTTTTTAACACTGTATAAAATGTTCAGGTCTTAAAAAGTAAAATTAAGCCTATTATGAATTAAATGTCTCAAATGTGCATATTGTTATAAATAGCCTAAAAATAGATAAAAATGTTCAAAAATTGTTTTGTATTAATATTTTACGTATATATACGTTTGTGGTAAAAATGCATGTCTCTAGCATTAATATTTTCGGAGTTGCAAAGAATTTTACCAAAATCGTGTTTTCCGATTTTTATGCTAATTTTTTGATACTATTTTCTTAAGCGTTTATGGAAAAATTTAAAAAAATCAATAAATAACCTGTCTAAAGTACTAACTAGATGAAACTAGATTTTTACCGGAATAGCCGGATAAACTTGTAAAGATCGGAGTACTCTTTCTAGTTGAAATTTTGTACACAGACATAAAAAAAAAAAATCACATCATCGTAAAACCAACACATTTACACATTTCTCTCTTCGCTCAGAATCTAATATATACCCAATACTCTAGCGAATGGGCGCACATATGGCCATGTGGTAGCCCGGAGGGTAGTAGACAGTGTGTAAAAGCATATACTGGAGAGGTTTTTTTTTATTGAGGAGTCAGTTGGTATTTATATGGTCGACTCTAAAAACTGAAAACCCTGACTATTTATCTTTGAATGATTTTTTTTCTTATCCATTTTTTTTTTTTACTACTATAAAAATCTAAAAAAAAAAAAAAACAAGTTTATTCTCGTCTTATAATAGATGAGCGCCGAGCGGCCAACTGAATATTCTAATTATAAGCCAATTGAAAGTAGTTAAAAGATCAACTGAAAAATGATTGGTGCCTTGGTGGGTATGATTATTAATTTTAATATAGGTATACTTACTGAAAATATAATAACGACTGATTTATAATGAATTAATTATATTATATTATATAATTAATAATGAAAAAATCACTCTACAGTACCATACGTCCATACGGGAAAATAAACACGGTTTAATCGCCTAAAATGTCAAAATATATTTAATCAAAATAAGAACTTTATTACTTATATTACTTATAAGTATTTACATATACTACATATATAATATATATGTAGTATATTTTACAAATTATAATAATAATTAAAAATTAGAGGTTAGAATTACAATATAGGTATTATATTTGGGGTTTTCACTAGTATTGGGCAGTGAATAGAAAGATGGATCAGAGTGTGAGTGTGGCAGAGGAGAGAATGTTAAAATGGATAAGTGGAGTGAATAGAGAGGACAAAATGAGAAATTAATAACATGTAAGGGATAGTATAGGAGTGGCTCTAATAGTAGACAATATGAGGGGGAATAGATGATTGAAATCGTTAGAGCATATTTTAATGAGGGAAAGTGGAAGACCAAAAAAAAGGTGAAGGGATGTACTAGAGAATGCTACGATGTGTGTGGGTGTGTGAGGAGTATGCTGGAGACCGAGCTCTGTGGAAATTCAGGACTAGGGTGGCCGATCCCAAATAGTTGGGGAAGAGGATGAAGGATAAGAAGAAGAAGACTTTATTCAACTGTAACTTCCCTTCCTATAGCGGGGGCGTTTTTTTTCTAAGAATACTATATTCCTAAGATTCTAACATTCATTTATGGCGTAGCGAGTGTTGTCACAGTAGTCCAGATTTTAAAAAAGGCGATGGAAATTAATTACTCTAACTAAAATGTATATTTTTATATGAAATTAATTTTTATGAACAAATAACAATATATGATACATATATAACACAGTATTTACTATTTTATAATATATTTATTTAACTTATGGTTCTAAAAGTATAATTTTAACTAAAATTATAATCAATGATAATACATATATATATATATAATATATAAAGTTATTAGGTATTATTATTAATATAATATTTTATAAACAGTATTTATATGTTTCATAATTAACCAACTATAGAATATTGAAACTCCAAAAATAATTAATTAGGTACTAAAAAGAAATATTTTTTTTTGGTAAGTACTTCTAAAATAGTCAAATTTAATTTTGTCAAAAACTTTATGTTCGTTAATCTTTTTATCAGGTTATTTATGGAATACATAAAAATATTTACCTTAAATATTGTTCAAAACAGTAATCGGACATCAAAAATTACCTAAACTAATCTTCAGCTTATTGATAAAAAAAAAAACAAAGAAAATATGAGGTGCTCCAACAGTCTTACAGTAAATTATTTACATAGGTATAATATTAATGATATATTAATAAAGTATTAACATTAATATGTGTTGTTATTAATTTTTTTCAAAATTTCAAGTTAAAAATATTTTTAAAAAAATCATGAAATATTGACAGAATTCACAACATTTCAAGGTATCTAAAATGTACGTTTAAATTAATACCATTAATTTAATAGCAGTTTGTAGCAGCTAAATTGGATTAATATCGCTGTAAAACACCTTGTAGTATAATATAAAATATGTTTAATGAATTCCTGAGAATTCCTTAAATTTTCAGAAATGATTTCACGGTTTTAAAAAACAAATGAACATGGTGATCTCAAAATCTGATTTTTTTATTCCATTTTTGATCGATCATTTTTAATCCTAGACCACTATGTGTTGTCCGTTTTCCCATAATCACATCTATATTTCCCTGAAAATAAAACTACGTTGCTCTTAATCTGGCCCGGTAAAATATGCACAATCGAAATGTTTAAAAAGGTGCATACGCAATCGTAACATAGGCAATCGCGTAATCTTCCAGAAAATACTCTAAATTAATAATTTATTTAATTCGCTCATTCCCTCAGAATCGAAAAAACAGAATGTATAAATAATTGTATTTTATTGAACAATTTTAATAAATAGATATTATGTATTATATAATATATACCTACGTAAATAAATATTAAAGTAAGGAATAATAATTTTAGATGTACATTTTTCTTTTAATAAAAATACACCTGTATTATGGAAACCTATTTTTTCAGCCATTTCATCCCGTTTTTTAGCATTGCGTCCTGTAGTCCCAACAAACGTTCAACAGAAAGATTTTTGTCCCGTTTTATAAAGTAGATACTCGTACTTTTACAAAGTAGGTTTTACCTAGTTCCCATTTATTTTTAGTTTTTTTTTTAAATTTAAATCCATATTTAAAAATGTAACATAACAAAACATTAACAAAGTCTACATTTTTTACTTTAAAAATTAACCTATATGTCGTCCTACTTGCTATATAATATACCTTCCTAATTATTGCAGATTTTTATAAATTTGTAATTTGTATTTACTTATATGAAAATTTTAGTTACAATTTGCATGCTACAGCGAAAAAATTAAAAATAATAGTTGATGCATTTTTATCTTTTGTAGAAAATAGATAGACGAATAGTTCATTATGAACTATTCAACATATTTTTGGAATACTGGACACTGCAGAACATTTAACCCATAGAAAAGAGAGTTAACCTAACTAAATCATTACCTACCTATTTCATATCCTATTATACTTGGAGTTTAGACTGACATTCTAAAAAGTATACACTATTTATTTTAATAGTAAATTATTATTTTAAATAATAATCCCGAATTAAACTTGCAGAAGGAATATGAACTATTTTAACGTATACAATAATGTATTGTAAATGCAATGAAAATTAAAACATTATAATAAAAAAGTAGTTCTAAAGTCAAAGAAAACTAGTATGAGAAATTTAACCCTTGGAAAAAATGATATACCTATGTATACCCAACAAAAACTTATCAAAATGTAGGTAACTATTTTATAGAATATTCACTAAATATTCCTTGTATAAATGCATTTATAGAAAAACATTTTCTATTTAAAACAAACAAATGAGAAGAATTGTTTCTTCGTTTAGAAATAATATTTCGATCAATACATCAAAATTAAGATGTAAGGAGTGTCACCAATGTCTTTCAATATAATTAATTTACGATTTTGATAAATTTTCATAAAACACCTACTATTAAAATTTAAAGCAGAGCAGAATTTATATATAGAAACCTAATTTAGCATTAAAGTATTTCTTCAATGTTTTTATATTAAATATATTTTAATAACTTTATATTTTATTTTAATGAGTAAAACATGAAATAATATAATAATAATTTATTGCATTGAAAGTAAAATTTGACCCTTGTTTTAACCTTTTTTCTACAACAATAGTACGCCATTATTGTTTAAGAATTATGGCGTGTTTTAATTCAATTAGTGTATAAACTGCTTTACAACGTAAAAGATTATACCTACGTATTAGTCGTATTACATAAGTATAGGTATAGAATATAATAATATAATAAGACACTTCAAAACTCATTATCGTTAATAAAATGGAGTATTGATTTATACTTATAAATTATAAGTATAACTTATGTCTTGAAATTAATAATCGTTAAATCCTTTAATTTCTTAACTCAGAATATTCTATAATTTGAGTACCATACCTATGTATGTATCATACCATACTTATGTATACATAACGTAGGTACTTACCTAATATAATAATATATAGGTACGTAGTATCTCTGTATATAAGATGCATTGAAAATTTTTGAATAATACTTATTGGTTTGAATAGTAATTTTATTTAGTTGAATCAGAGAATTATTAAATCTTTATTAATTTGAACCGACATTATTTGAAGATAAAATCTGGAATACCCAATATATGGAATCAACAAATATTGAATCGACTTTTTTTGTAAATTATTATAAATCTGGAAATTATTTTTGGAACCCATATATCTAGAACGATATACTATACATATCCCAAACAACAATATTATGGAATTCCCAAATATATTCTGGATGCAGGACCATCCCGTGGGAGGATGTCTCACCTCCCCTACCTCGGAAAGCAGTTGGAAAAATTAAGTTAAGTTCAGTTGGTGAATTTAAGTTCAATAGGCAAATAGTAGAAAAAGTCGATCTCCTTATTTTTTTTTTTTTTTTTTTTTTTAATTACTCACGTTTATGAAGCGTTTATGGAATTTTAAGTCGGTAAACTATAATTATAAGGATTGTAGTCGGCAAAATGGGAAAAAAGTTGATTACTTTTTTTTTTTGCTTATTTTATGTTTTTAAGAGAAGTATTATATAATTTTTTTTTTACATTTTCACCCCCCCCCCCAAAAAAAAAAAAAAATTTCTTCGGGACGGTCCTGCCTGGGTGGGATATGTTTCATAGTATGGATATCTCATTACAGTCCCGCGAATGTCGAAAATTCATCCAGAATATTTATAGGTCATCCCAAATACATCCAAATGTCCATAAGTCCCTCTTTTGTGGGACAACATAGTTTACATTGAAAAAGAACAGCCTATTCTAATCCCATACATAACCATTGATTATAAATTATTAATTAGTAATTTATAATCAATGGTATAACCTATAAATCTATATCCAGTAAATGTGCAGAAATAATTCAAATATCTTCTTTTGGATATACATAGTCATAACAAAAATTCCCATTGTAACCACACACAACATGGATATATTTTTAAAAAATCCAAAAAAACATGCAATAATCCATTAATTTCATATTTCCATTTATGTGTCCATTATCCAGAGGATAATGCGATGTAATCACTCCGTACATTTTGCAACAAATTTATTTGCTTAATCAGGGTTTGAATCTGTCTACCTAAGCATCAAAGATAGACGCATTACCAACCGAGCTCCTACTGATAAATACGTCGATGGAATTTCGGGTATTTGAACGAGACAATTTGTATGTATAATTATAGGTATATATAGGTAGGTAGGTTATAAATATAAATTATATTCAAATTTTAAGATATCAAAAATCATAAAAATAATTTTAAACTGAAATTAATTTAAAAAATCATTTAATTATTTATTACTTAGTAATAAATTAGATATCTATTACAATAAATCTTTTATCTTTTTCTAGCTTATGCCCGGCTGGTGCATGCCTAAATCAACTAGCGATTTGCTATTAGCAAGTTTATATTATGTAAATATGCATTAAGTAGGTACAATTAAAATACACTTGAACACTTGTACTATTAAATAGAAATAATAACATTTTTTAGTATAATAATAATTATTATAAGCCTAAATCACAAACATTTTACAATTTTATCATTTGTTTTTGTTTCGCAAGATGATACCTATAATACATAGTTGTTGAAATATGTATATTATATCATGTATGCAGTAAAAAATACATTATTTTTGTGATTTGTGTTTATAATAATTAATAATGTGCATTACAAATTAAAATTGTATTATGAGACAGAATCATAAAACGTCAAAACAAAATAATAATAGATATAACCATAACTAAGATAACAAATTCGACAACAGAACTGGTATTTAATAAAATATTAATTTATACATTTTTTACAACTATTATCACGGACATCTTAAAGATATTCTGAGGACGAATAAAATATAAATATTTATAGAATGATATTTAGATGTATTGTGGACGTACTAGGAATTTATCCTAGATATATCCAAGAATATCATGATTACCATATGGTAATTTTCTGGGCGACTTCAGTACCCTCAGAAAATTTTCAAGTCTCCCGGAAGGTTTAAGTTCCTCCGCTATACTTGATACATATAAATATTAAATATAGTAAATCACGACAAAATAGATCTGTCAACACCAATGTTTGAACCGCTTATGGATAAGGTAAAAATGTCAAGCCTCCCCCCCCCCACAGATGTGACTAAATATCCGCCTATGAAACTATATTATTGGTAGGTACTGATATATCAGAAAATGATAAATCTGGAAAATAGAAGCTTTGAACATATAAATCTCGACAGAATAACCTTCATAAGGGGGTTAGTACTATGTTTAATGTGTGTTTAAGCCCTCCTATAGTTACTCCGATGGGAATGGTGTTCCTATCACTAATAGTGTCAGAGTTATAGCGAAACCAAAAATGCGAAGAGGGGGAACTTTTAATATGTTGTACTATGAAGTATTCTATACCCGATAGACGATATAGTGATGTCTCAAGTAGGTAGGTACTTACTTTAAAATTCAAGTTAAATGTAGGTACTGTATATGGTAATTCCAATTTCCAATTAGTATTCTACTTAATATCTACCCAATATAGGTAGGTACCTATTTAATATAAATATATATTGTTACACAAAACCGCAAAAATAATATTTGACCACGATGTTAGTCTATAACTAGTATCAGTGGCGGATTTAGGAGGGGGGGTGCTTGGGAGCTGAAGCACCCACCGTTCCTCATATTTTTATTAAAAATAACTAATACCTACCTAATTCGTCAAGTAGTTAACACCGGTAGGTGACCACATACAATATTGAGGAAAAATTTGTATATAAATTATAGTTATCTATACATTTTCAAAACATCAAAATACTTTTTAAATTATTTGCTATGCTTCCAGTATACACAGCAACCGCTGAAAGGTCATTTTCTACATTAAGGAGATTAAAAAATTATATATGCGCTCTACAATGACTAGACTAAACGGCTTAGTTTTAATAAATGTTCCTAAAGATAAACATGTATATATTGCGACTCAGTTGTCAATCAGTTTGCTAGAAAAAAGAAAAGAAGAATGCAATTAGTTAGAGGACTGGTCAATCGAACAGTAAACTGCTTAAATTACATACCTTGTTATATACTTATTAAGAAATAATATAATGTTCATTTAGTCTTTAGATATAATTATGTATGTTAATTAATAATATTATAATATAATATTAATTTTGTACGCACATTGCAAGACTGATTTTCCTTACCGTTTAAACTCCAAATTTTTTTTTTTTCCTCAAATTGTACATAAGTACTTTTTTCCATAATAATAGGACCATTACTAGCAAAATAGTACCCACCATAAAATAATCCTAGATCCGCCACTACCTAGTATAGTATATAACTAATGGATTTATTTAAGCATAATTTAAAAATAAAACATAAGTACCTATATCCTACTATCCTAGCACATTAATAGAATCACAGAATCCCAGAATTTCTACCGTTTCTTGTATTTTATCGATTAATTTAAAACTATGAGGACTATACCACAACACATTATGTGACTATAATATGTCTACCTATATGGCTATATGTCATGTAACATACTATAATCATAATTATCTAATATCTACAATATAGAGGAGAGGAGGGTTAGTTGGCGAATTGATTTTAACTGATTATATGTTATTAAATAAATTAGTTTTCTAATGTAATATATTATGGAGATTATAAATATTTAATTTTCGAAGTCTTAGATTATAGAGATAAACATGTGATTTTCTGTTATAATTTTTCTCAGAACGACCGTTTTGATAATTTTCAACGGCCGTCTGCAGTAAGAATTTTCAAAAATTGTAAATATACATTAATTATTTAACAATCTTTATCGGATATCAAAATTTGCATGCATTATTTCTGTGTGTCTGATTAAATTAGTGTTATTGCGTGTTTTAGAATAATAATTATTATAAAGTATTATTATGTGTCGGGTAAGTTGGAGATCTTTTTTTTTTATGTGCTTTCACAACTCTGCAAGAGTTTTGGCTACCACTATCACCGACCTCCAATAATCACGATCCTGTAACCTTTCCTCACAATCTGTTACTTCGAGTCTCTCTAGATCTTGGCGCACTCCATCCATCCATCGTTTCTTAGGTCTACCTCTGGGTCTTCTACCTGTTGGTTTGTATTCAATTAACGCCCTAACTTCATTTGGAGATCATTATCGGAATATAAAATGTTTCTCTTAGCTACCCACTTATTTTTTCACAATAAAAAATACATTTGTTATAAGATATACTGCAGTGGCGGGTCGTGTGTAGGGACAATGGGGCGATGGTACCCCTCTAAAATCATAACAAATTACTTATTATTATAATATTAACAATTATTTATATTTATATAGTAATTAGTAATTTTCAAAATATTATTATCGAAAGTAAAAATTGTTTTCCATTGTTATGAAAACTATAAGGTAATCGGAGTTTAAAAATATATGTAGGTAAATAGCACGGTTGAAATAGGTAACTATTATCATTGATTATATATATATTATATATATATATATATAAATATTATATAATATATAATCAATGCTATTATCATCTGCGGTCTGTGTGGTTATCGAGTATTGAACAGCGTTCGGCTCTGGAGCGACGTTGACAATCGCCCGTCATAACTACACTTACAGTCAAAATACAAAAACATAGGAGGGAGAATTCGGCAATAATGCGGATGCCGCGCCGGTGCGATACGAATAATCATATACATGAGGACTGCGGAACAATACGTATTTAATTTATTATTTTATTACCAGTGTATATTATTATATTATTATAATATAATAGAAGATAAAAATTGAAATAAAACAACTTGGAAGACCTGTTTATAATTTGAGTACTTGTGCACTTTTCTAATGATAAATTCAAGATACAATTCCACAATAAAAAATATTTACTTTATTTTGGTAACTCTTTAGACGATATAATTGTAGGAATAGAACTATGTATAAAAAAAGATCGATTTTCAAAACCTAGATATTGCTAGAAGAGATTGCTTAAATTCGCTTCAAAATAATCTTATGAAAATAAAAATAGGAGACCGGAGTTCTTTTACACATATTAAAAATTTAAAGAAAAAAGATTGCTTTTATTTAAAATCAGATAAAGGAAACTCTATTGTAGTGTTAAAGAAAAATTATTATTTCGAAAGAATGGAAAAATTACCTAATAGAAACAGGCCCGTATAAAAAACTGAAAAAAGAGCCACTAAACAAAATGATTAGAGAAACTAATAATATCATAAATAGTTCTAAAATAGTTGTTGGAGAAAAAAGTAGATTTTTCGTAAAGGTTCAAACCCCTCAAAATACCAAAACTCTACGGTCTTCCAAAAATTCATAAGCCTGGAAATAGTATGAGACCAATAGTATCAAACATAAATGCACCAACTTACAACTTAGCCAAACATTTAGTCAAAACTTTTTCCTTATTTAAAAAACATGATAGCCTATCGGTCAAAAATAACATAGAATTAGTTACCAAATTATCAGATGTAAAGATGGAAAACAAAGATAGACTTATTTCGCTCGATGTGGTAGCATTGTTTCTTAGTATTCCGATAGAAACAACACTATTGTTTTAAAAAAATTGGTTAGAAGAATTAAAAATAGAAACAGAAAAATCAAAGAACTGATAAATTTAACAAAACTTTGCATACGTCAAAATATTTTCCAATTCAATGGAAAATACTATGAAAAAATAAACGGCACAGCAATGGGGAACCCGCTATCACCTTTTTTAGCCGAGATCTTCATAAGTAAATTCGAAACAGATCTAAGAAAACAATCTAATTTTCCAAAAATTTGGCTCAGATATGTAGATGGCATTTTCACGATCATAGATAAAGACTTCAATTTAGACAATTTTCTTCAACAAATAAATTCATAGTACACATCAATAAAATTTACTTATGAAAAAGAAACGGATGGAAAATTACTTTTTTTAGATCTTCTGATTAAAATAATAGATAACAATTTAAAATTTGAAATTTATAGAAAGAAAACCCATACATATAGATATATTCAGATGAACTCGAATCATAGTTGGCAATACAAAATGGCTGCATGGAATAGTATGATATATAAATTAATAAATATCCCAATGGATCAAGACGCTTTTGATAAAGAATTAAATTTGATAATATAAATAGCTATATTCAACGGATACAAAGAATACATGATTCTAAGATTAGTTTAAAAACATAAATGGACAAAACAAATAAATAAACTAGCTGAGTAGTTTAAAAAGTAAAATCGACACAGTTAAAAAAAGATCAGCTCTAATATTCATCCCCAAATAACAAAAGTTTTTAAAAAATATAACGTAGAAATTGTATCATTTTATTGAGTTTATATTGTGATTTGTTCCTAATACATGTTCTGCTGGAGGAGATTTTTCGTCTTCTTAATTTTTAATGATTTTTAAATCTGATACCTATATTTCTTCTAGTATTTCCTACATAACCTTCTATCGCAATGCACACATTGAATACCCCATTTCTGATTTTCTTGTAAATTATCTTTTGTACTTCCAACAAGGCTTTTAAAATTGTTATTTTTTTATGATACAATTTACAAGCGAATTTAAGCACTCTCTTCTAGCAATATCTTGGTTTTGGAAATCGATATTTTTTATACATAGTTCTATTCCTACAATTATATCGTCTAAAGGGTTACCAAAATAAAGTAAATATTTTTGTGGAATTGAGTCTTCAATTTATTATTAGAAAAATCCACAAGTACTCAAATTATAAAGACAAAACAAATAAATGAACTGAGTAGTTTAAAAAGTGAAATCGACACAATTCCCAAAATTATCGAATCAAATAACAAAGTTTTTAAAAAATACAACGTAGAAATCGTATCATCAAAAAATAACGATTTCAAAAGCACTATTGGTAGTACAAAAGACAAATTACAAGAAAATCAGAAATCGGGTATTTACAGTATTCAATGTATGGATTGCGATAAATATTATGTAGGACAAACTAGAAGAAACATAGGTAGGTATCAGATTTAAAAAACATTTAAGAAATATTAAAAATCAAGAAGACAAAAATCTCCTCTAACTGAACATGTATTAGGAACAAATTACAATATAAACTCAATAAAATTATTAAAACAAGTAAATAACAGTCAAGAATTAAATGTTAGGGAAGCTATAGAAATGACAAAAATAAAAATAATTTTATGATTCATCGGTCAATGAATCATCGTTCAAAGGCTGGAAGAGATGGCGATAACCGGTTTTTGTTTAATATATAAGGACTGTCGGCTGTCGTTAGACAGCCAGTCATCGTTATTGTGTGTGGAATATGGCGACTTTTTTTTCTGAAATTCGTATTTACCAAAATAAAGTAAATATTTTTATGGAATTAAGTCTTCAATGTATTATTGCAAGACCTGTTTAGTGAAATGAAAGATATAGACGTTTAAATTTTGAGTATAAAACTTAAAAGTATTATTATTTTGTAATTTTCGGTTTTTGTAAAACGTATTTATATTTTTGTTTTTCCATATAGTATTAATTTTGCTTTAATAAAAAATACCTTTTAAATTGGTACATCATACATAATTAATATTCTATTCTATACTTTTCAAAAATGAATAATTTTTAATAGCCCTCCCGGCTCCCACTCTTAAAGCTCCCCGAGCCGTCACTGAAATATAGTAAAAAAGTCAATATATTATTTTTTCAATTAAAATATTTTATTGTTCTGAAATTAATACATATATATATTTTCATATAATAAAAAGTTCCTTCATTTGTATTAATTTGTAAAAATCTTGATAGATATACCTATATATATTTATTACAATTTAATAAATTTTGTTCTACATTTTAATATAAATTTTATGCTATGGCATACAATATGTGGATACGTCACAGATTTAATGTAAGTACTCATATTTGTATATAATATTTACACAACGCCAACTTACCCCAGCCACAGATTATATGAATATAATCTGTGAATATGTCAACTTACCCCAGCTATAGGATAACTTAAGACTATAAGGTTTTTTTTTTTAAATCAAAATATATTATTAGATACATGATAAAATAAACTTCCAAAAATCATCTTACATCAACTTCAAACATAAAATAACAAATTTTCTATAAAATATGTTTAAAGATTAAGGTCGCCAACTTGCCCTCCATTCCCCTAATACCTACATAACACACATTTTCAAAATATATTGTAATACCATTTATATATGAATATGTCCTCCTTATAGGTACCCTTGATTATCATTTTTATCAATACCTATTTTGTGATCCAAAACGTCATATTTTTGAATAGACATTATACTTACATGCCTATGTATTTTTGGTTTGTTATCAATTTTCAGACAATCGATTAATGTTGATAATGCTTATCACACATAATATGTTTATAAAAATGATAAAAAATAAATTGATGAAAAAGGTTTCATACCTATTTGAAATTTAAGTTAAGAATTTATGAACATTTTGTAATCGTTTTTCAATTTATTATGATATTATTATTATTATGATACATTCAAATGTTGTTTTTATTGCGTTTTCATTGTTAATTTAAAATCAGTTTTATTTTTTTATTTTATAATTTACAATATCTTAGATTATGAGTGGAATTATTGATGAAGTATTACGACACTTGGATTTTTCTTTGCCCACTGAATTTGACTATAGCAGTGTTAATGAATCCCTTGATTTTTTGTTTCGAAAATCATTTAATGGTAAGGAAATATCTATATTATATCAGAAGTTATATTGTTATATAGTTTACCTATATATATTTTTAACTCATACATAAATCTTGATTTTTTTTTATTAGAAATATTTTAAAAAATTAAATAAATAAGCTGGTAGGTACCTGAATATAGGATTCCCCCACTACCACAATGTGATGATATTAGGACATTCGCCCATCCTTATATAAATAATCTTAAAAAAGCACTTCGTCAGGTAAGATATAGGTGGAAGAAGTTGGTCCATTGTCCCTTTAGTCCTCAGGCAAGATAATATTTTGTTATTATTTTAGAATTGAAAACAATGATAAATGATTATCATAAATACGATTCTGTGCAGTCTAATTGAAACTCATTTAAAAAAAACCCTATGTGTGTATCGTTAATCATACCATAGGATATGAATATCTATATGTATTTATGTATGTTAGCATGCATGTGTGTGTAGGTAGTTATGTTGTATAAGTATGTATACATCATATAAATATCAATACATATGCTGTATAAATATTTTATTATTTCCCTTAAATTTATACAAAACTGCATTCTGAATACACATTATATATTATACACTGTATTAAAGGTAGTTTTTTTCAAGCTTAGAAAACTATTAGAAAAATCAAAAAATTACCTCTCAAAAGTACTAACTAGAACCAATTTGCTATCTAACCGCCAAAACTCCCAAATCCTTCTGGTCAAAAAGTGGCTTACAAAAAAAAAATAAAAATAAACATTATTGTAAAATCAATATTTAGCTTCCTCACTAAGCTCAACATCTAAAACCATATAAATGTTTGTATAGGTATGTAAATGAAATAAAATATTATATATCATAACATGAGGTCAAAATATATACAAATAATTAGATAATTAGGTATTATATTAATTTAATATAATATTTTTCATAGTAGGTGTAGATACATTAATTTTAAATGCTTTAGTAAATGTTTATTTAAATAATTTATATTTTTTACTAAAGTAAAATATTAAAATATTTAGTTTTTATCATCTAATTTAATATTATAATTATGTATTTTAATGTTTGTTTTAGATTCTGAGCAAAGTAAAGAATGTATTAATTTTAACAAGATGTGTATTTTTTTGTATGTATACATGTTTTTGGAGGAGTCGGACAGGTGTTTTGGAAAAAGGTCATTTTTCGATTTTTACCATACCTAGTTTTCTTAAGCGTAAAGAAAAATTAACTTTAATAATAAATTAACAGTTTTACATTCTCATATTTCCTTTAATAATGAAAATAATTTATAAATGCTGGGAAAATAATAAAATAACAATTAAAATCATCATTGTTACTGATTTTGTTTTTAATTAAATTATGTATTATTCTGAATTTTGTTCAGAATCGTCTTTTGAATTCAATGATTTATCTTTTCTTTCAAATTTAAAATAATAATAATATACTATATCCTTTCCAATGATCGAATTAACGATAGACTAACTGTTTTCATCTAGATCAGGATAACTTTTAATTTAAAATTATAACTCGGAAATTATTTGGTATATAAAAGTTTTTTAATTTTTTAGAGGGATGTTCACTCTACCCCTCAAACAGGTGGGTAAAATGTCATTTTACTAAAGGTTAGGTATTACGTGTATGACCAAACAATAATTATTAAACAAACAGCCTAAAGCTACCATCTTCAGTATGAAACACTGACTGTGTTTCCCACTAAAGATGGTAACTTTGTTACTGAAATACGTATTTTCTGACAATAAAAAGTAAATTTTCTGTGGATTTGGGTTTTATTTTATTTATATAAATTATCCATAAGTACTCAAATTATAAATAGCTTAAAACTGTTTGTACCATGACTAAATATCTATAGGTACGTACATCATGGAAATGGCACAGTTAATTCACATTATAACAACTGACACTAGCATACATCTTAGTGGCTTTAATCTTGACCATCTCACCTAAGTATCAATATGTTAAATAAATATATATATATATATATGTGTCAATGTGTCAAATAAACAATATTTAATCATATTTAATATTATTATTGTGTACTATTATATTGATGTTATAATATTTAAAAGTTTCACTTTTTAGTGTCAAATAGGTAAAAAAATACAAATTTTGTTTTGTTTTTAACTAGCATTATAAGTCCAAAAAGCTACAGCTAATTATACAATAAAATATAAATAAATTATATTATAAATTAAATATAATACCTATAATAAATTCTGTGCAAAATTTAATTGACAAAAAATAATTGTCGGTCGGCCACTATATTTGTATTCATACAACCACCATCACAACATATAATGACACTGACAAAACATTCTCATTAAAAATATTAAAACTTGCCGCTGATGTCGTTACACTAACATATAGATGGGAATTACTTCATTACATAGTATAGTAACTAAGTTTCATAATGTTGGTATGTGTCGTGTTGTGCTATGCCCGTGCCATACAAATATGAATCTCGCTTTAGTCTTTATTTTTGGTAATATATTAAAAAATGATGTCTTATCTGATTAATAATGTTTTCACAATATCTTATTTATTTATATACCTTAATATTAAAATACTTATACAGTAATATATTATTAAATGTTCAAGAAATAGCTGATTGTTAAGTTTGTTTACTTAATTTGATATAGTCATAGAGAAACATGTAGATGAACAAATGTTTGAATATATCTACTTGTATTTTTAAAGATTGCCAATCAAATAATTTATCAGTGGCATTAATAAATATTGAAGCTGTTTTGGAAAAAGTATGGGAATCACTTCATACTGGCTCCTGGGCTGATGCTTCAGATGGCATGCGGAAACTTTATTCCCATGCAAGTTTGCTCAAGGTAAATTGCATTAATATAGTAATTAAAGGTCTAGAACATTACTTTTGTGTTTTTATTATAGACTAAATTGTTGTTGAAAAATACTCCTGATGAAAGAATTCTGAAAAAAACTATAAAAGCAATTGATATGGGATTGTTAATGGGAAATGAATTCAGAAATGAATTAACTAAAGCGGCTTCATTATTATGTAAAATTTTACAGCAATACTCTATTGGTATAACAATTAAAGAAATCTGTTTGAGCAACAAAATTAACATATTTTTATGTATAGAGTCTCCAGTATTATTATGTAATAACGCCAAAGCAAATAGTAAGAATTGTACACTTCATAGAACTGGTGATCGTGTCGCAACATTACATCAACCATCTTTAGAAACATTTTTAAGAGACTTTCTTAAACCTCAATTGCCTGTTAAAATTACTGGTAAAGTATAATTTTACACTAATATTGTGATTTTACATTTGCAGATTATCTTTTGAAAAATATTTAAATTAAAGTTGTGAGCTAAGGAAATTCCGCCATCACAGTGGTGTCATTTCAGTTTTTAAAAGGAAAGGGGCAAAAGTTTTGACCAGCCCAAATAACTAAAAAAAAACCGCTCGTTATGCTTGCAAACTTCTTCCCGTTTACATTTTATCTCAATACAATTACCATCTTAGATCTTACATAGTTTTATATTTATTGTCATAGGAACAAATAGTCCAATTTTTTCAGGGAGAATATTGATCACAAAAACGAAGCGAGAGACTAAATAAATATAGTACCTAGTTGATCAGGAGTTGTTTGGGGGGGGGGGGGCTATAAAATAGATATACAGAAATATATATATATATACTCCTATATGGAAACCATCGCCATAGAACATATCAAATAAATAGTCAGTTCTGTAGTAAAAGTAAATATAGTAGGTACCGGAAGTATATCCATAGCACAGTGTAAACCGCTATTATTCAATATACTGATATTTATGGAAATCAATATGTAAAATAACTAATAATAGACTATTAATAGGTTCCTATAATAAGTTTTAACTATTGGTAGTGTCTATCGATCAATTTTAATATTATTTATTTTATGAGTATATATATCCACTATGCATCGTAAAAATTGTATTTAAAACTAATAATAATTAAATTACTTATTAGCATGAATGATATCGGCAACTCATAAATATCCCAACACTGGCCCACTGCTAAAAAGAGGAGGCAAATCCAACACCCCTTGCCCCCAAAGAAAATATAAATAAAAATGATGCTGCTGATCAATCGGTATTTTTTTTTTTTTTTAATCAGGATTTGTATTTTATTGCATTTGTATACTTTTATTATTTATTGGAAAATATAGCAGTGTTCAAGATAAATCCGTTGTTTGTCATCATATCAAAACTGAAATTTGAATATGCATAGGTTTTGCCATAAAAGTGTTTATTTTATTGTTTCTACTCTTTTTTTTTTTTTTGCTTTATTTAACAAATTTTAGTAATTTTACACAAAATCTATACAAACTTTTTTCACCAGTTAGTGAAAATAAAGGAAGCAGTGAAGCACCAAATTGAACAAAATGAATTAAATTGAATAATTCTCAATGTAATCTACCCTCAAATATTTAATTGAGAATATTCGTTAGTTTATAATATTTTTATTTTTAGAAAATATAGTACATATACACTACACATATACAACTAGTTTTTTTATCCAGTAAATATAGTTTGGATGGCCTGACAGCCAATGATAGTTTTATAGTATGTTTATTTTTTAAATTAAAATTTTAAAATGCATATTTTAAAATTTTTTGTACATATATTAGCATTTATTAACATTTTTTTAGGTGTTATGAATTCCAAACCCTACTCATCACACTATTACAAAATTTGTAAATTGTCACAGAGCCCCTTTTATTTAACTTTTAATATTTCAGGCAGTATAGATCATTGGCCGGCTATAACCAAATGGAAAGACTTAAACTATCTTATAAAATTGGCTGGGGCTAGGTTAATTCCTGTTGAAATAGGAAAATCTTATGCAGATGCTGATTGGAGTCAAAAATTAATAACCCTTGAAGAATTTATTAACACTCGTATCATTCAAGAAAATGAGAAACCGTCATATCTTGCTCAACATCAACTTTTCAATCAAGTGGATATACATAAAATTCATAAAAGAATGACAATAAATTAATGATTTATTTTGTTATTTTAGATTCCAGAGTTGAAAGACGATATTAGAGTTCCAGATTATTGCTATTTAACAGATACGGATTGTAATGAGCCTGATATTAATGCATGGTTAGGTCCTAAAGGAACAATATCTCCTACTCATTATGATCCAAAGAACAACCTTTTAGCTCAAGTATATTTTCAAAATATTTACAACATACATATATTATTTAAAATAAATGTATATTATAAAAAAAGAAAATGTGCCTAGAGTATACAAAAAAAGATTATAGGTAATGTAAAAGTAACAACTAATTTCAACCGTAAGTCATCATCAGGTTACAAATAAATAAATAAATCCTGAAAAAATACAAAAATATATGAAAATTAATAAGCATAACGTGTTTAGTAAAATAAGATTTAGGAGAAGATTTTTTTAATTTTGTTTTTAAAATAATATGTTCTTGTATCAATTTTTAGAACTTCTACTAGTTTTTTATATAAAATTTATGCAGTTACATACGAGTATAAGCCTATAAACGCCATAATTATCATAATTAATAGAAAATGTATTTTAAAAAGTTTTGGATTTATTATTTATGGTTATAATTTAATTATTATTAGTTTTAAAGACAATTTTTACATTACCTATTACTATTATTATTTAAAATATTAGCAAATTTACCTGATAAAAAGGCAGGTCAAAAATCCAATTTACACTTGATACACAAATAGATAATAGAATTAACGTCTTAGATCTTACAATAAATTTAATTTCAATATATATTATACAAAAAACCCGCTCAATCTGATACAATAATTCCAAATGATTTTAACCATTCATTTACACAAAAATTTTCATATTATTAATATAATATAATATTAAAAATCATATTATAAATTACATATTATATAGACTATGTTTCTACGAAATGCCATAACGTTTTATCAGGTAAATTTGCTAATAGTTTAAATAAAAATAGTAATAATGTAAAAATTACCTTTAAAACTAATAATAATTAGATTAAGACCATAAATAAAAAATGAAAAATAAATTGTCTATCAATTATGAAAGTTATGGTATTTATAAGTTTATAATATGTAACTGCGATAAATTTTACATTGGACAAACTAGTGAGTTGTAAAATTCGATAAGAACATATATTTCACAAATTAAATTTTAAAAATCTTCTCCTAAATCTAATTTTGCTGAGCACGTCTTAGAATGTAATCGTAGTATTTTCCTCTTCTTTTTCACCTTCTCTCCAACTATTTGGGAATTATTTGAGAACTATTACAACTATTTATACATTAAAAGTATACATTACAATATAGAAAAAGATTTATAATATTAAATAACCAAAAAAATATATACGTAAATTCAGTATTAGAAAAATTACTTATTTATAACAAAGTAAAATATAGTTTAAATTAGGTACAAACAGATTTTAAATATAATGCTATTTAATAGCATTATAAAATAATACATATTAGACTGGTATATAATTTTATAACAGCTGTTTTAATATATCTATGTTACTAGTCATTGTTTAACAAATTGTTTCTTACATGATTATATACAGTGTTGGGTAGTAACATAACGGAAGTTACTCATTACTGTAACGTAGTTACCTTTTCTAGTAATATTATGGTAACTTCATTATTTTATTTTTGTAGTAATTTAAGTGTAACTATATTAATTATTTGTTAGTAACTTTGTAAAATAACACATTTTATAAATGAAAAATAAAATTCATCTAAAATTGACGATTGCCATACGATCATACCTGCAAAATGTAGATATTTTAACGATGTTATGATTTTATAATCAGTAGCATTAAGGGGATTGGAAATGTTGATTGTCAGTCTCTCTATATTACTTATATAATATAGCAATTTAGACTATTTATTATATTTCCAACATACCAATGGATCTCGTGATGCTCTAAGGATTCTAAATACTGATCTGAATTTGTCAGAAAGTTTACTTTAGGTTAACTTTCCACATTTTTGATTTTGTCCTCCTAAAATTAAGTTAATATATTCCAACATTTAAAAATTGACATTTTCACATTTGGGAAAATAAAGGGAAAAAATTTAAAAAATGGAAAAGTTATTCTAAAGTAGATTTTACGACAAATTCAGGTCAGGATTTAGTGTTTTTTTTTTCAAATATGGTAGTTGTTTTAATGTACTGAAGATGGTAACATAGTTATCGAAATACGTATTTTCCAAATAAAAATAAATATTTTTTGTGCAATTGAGTCTTCATTTTATTATATGTTTATTAATTTTCATATTTTTTTATAACCTGATAATGACTTACGGTCAAAACTAGTTGTTACCTATAATCTTTTTTTCAATACTGTAAGCACATTTTATTTTTTATACTATATATTAACTTTACTTATATATATTGTCATATTTTTATAAGGGTATTAATTTTTTTGAATTTATGTATGTAAATATAGGTAGTTGGCTCAAAAGATATTATTTTATATGATCCCAAATGGTCTAAGTATTTGTATCCATATGAAGATAAATTTCTCATGAATACTGCTCAGGTAGATCCTGTAAAACCAGATTTGAGTCAATTTCCTAATTTTTTTCAAGCAAAGGCAATGCTTTGTACATTAAACGAAGGTACCTATACATTAAAATTATTTTATGTTTTACAAAATAATGTATAACTTCAATTTTAAAGAAAACAAGTTACAATAATCCGTAAATATATGTTGATTATCATTTAAAATACTTTAATAAATGTATATTACAAGTTTCCAATCTTTTCTTCTCTGTTCTAGTTTTTGATCTCCTTTTTTTTTTTTTTTACAGATTAACATGTTATCTTAAACTATTAGTAATTAATATTAAACCCAAGTAATTGTTTTTAATTGTGTATGTTGCAGGTGAGATTTTATTTATACCACCTCGTTGGTGGCATAGAGTTGAATCGCTTTCAGTGAGTTTTTCTGTAAGTTTTTGGTGGATGTAACACGTGTCTGTTATGATCTGTATTTAAAATATTCATATGTTTTGTTTGTTGTTATAATATATAATTGAAATACATTTTAATGATATTTTAAGACATTTATTTAAAATAGGGTTGCTACTACTTCCTTGAACATGTACTGTCCCGACATAATATTACTACGAATATTTAATTGATTTTAAAAATGATATAAATAATGATTTCATTAACCTTGTTACGACATCAGTTTGCTTCAAACTATTTTACTCCGAAGTTGATAAGATTGATAGCTGATAATATCAGTATATCCGTTTTTAAGGAGTTAGTTATATATGGGCAATTTAAATGTAAAAAAAAAAAAAAAAATTAAAATCTAACAATTAAATGATTTATATGTCCCACACCAGGTCACATTTTTTATTATTACGTAATCTGGTAATCATTATATTTGAATGAAATTAAAATAATTACCTAAACAAATTTGTCAACAGCCGATTTTAATGAATTTTTATGCGCAATTTTTTAAAAAAAAAATTTAATTTTGTATCTGTCATTTTTGATTTGTTGATTTTTTTTTTAATATTACTTTCGCCTTTTTTTATTTTCATCATCTTGAAAATATCATAGAAAGATAAAATATAAACCTATTATTTAACGTTCTACATATTCTATGACTTATCTGACTTTTGGTATACGTATTTACACACATTTCATGAGTTGTTCAAAAATCAGTCAGTCTTAAAATATTAGTTTATAAAAGAAAACTAAATATTGTTGTTAGCTATCATTTGTTTTTCTAAGATCTTTGTAAGTTGAACAAAATTTTAATATGAGATTTTTATTGAAAATTTTTAGCTATGGCATTTGATATTTTTGAAATAGGATATTTTAATTTTAATTGCTTTATATCTTCATACGTATTATTATGTATACATTTAAATGTCGAAACCATAAAGTTAAAAATGTTTGCTTTGGACGATGCTGATGTAACATACAAATTTCATAAATCAGTATAAATATAATAATATTATATTATGTGCTTTGCTTAAACTAATATATATATATATATATATATATATATATATAAAACAAGTTATTTACCCAGCTTTGAGCCTAGTCTTTTAGACTACATACTCCAGCCCATTACAAATATATTTTCCAGATTTTTTTATTGTAAATGTATTTTTATACCGGGCCAGGTTTTTAATTTTAAAAAAATACTCGGCCCGGGCGTTTTAAAACGTTTGGAATTAAAAAGCCCGGTCCGGTTTGAATATTTTTTTGTTTTGAATGCCGAGCCTGGCCGGCTAAATGCTGAACAATAACTTATAATATTGAATATTGATATAACATATAATATAATATGGATTATATTGTGTAATCATAAAAAATAATTTATTTTTATTTTGATATATATATCTATATATAATAATTCAAACTTATTTTTTAAAAAAAAGCTCTTCGACGATGCAAAGTAAAAATGATGATCTTTTTTTTGATGTTAAAACCGTTTCTTTTCTACAATAATATTGTGTAACTGCAGTGTACACTATAAAGCCAAACCCTGTTTTTACATAACAAAATTACATGTAAATATCCATTTCAATTATTGTAGTATTACAATAAAACCAAGTAGAGGACTTTATTATTATTATGTCTGGGTACATATATTGCCAGTTTACCTACATAGAACTATCTAAAAACGAGATATTATGTAGTGACTTCATAAGGATGAATTAAATTTTATGTTAATTATTGAAGGGAATGTAATTATTGGTAGGAGGGTGGCCATTCACTACACTATTGGAAAAAAGTGTCTCCCCTGGAAAAATTCCTGATTATGCCACTAATTCAAAGAGATTTAATGCTATTTATATTATTAGTAAAACAATTTTGAGAACAAATGCCTAAGAGTAATTTGAACTGCCCTTTAAAAAAAGTTTTCTTTTGTGAATATTTTTTCGAAAAAAAAAAAATATATATATATAGGTAAAGTACAAATAGCAGATGACCCAAGACGAAATATACAGCAGATTCGAGAAAACTTTTTAATTAATATAATATAATAAATATAAATTATAAAATATTATTTGATCATTATAGTAATTTTAGTTTTCATTATTAGTAATACCTACTTGTGATTATTTTTGCATTTAGATGTACATGATCATCCTTCTAAAGTAGAATCAATAAAGGTATCCATAATATGTTTTGACAGCTTAAGCAGTGTAATGCTAGTCTTGTAATCATACATTTTGTAATTATATGTTTCAAAGCTCATCGAAAAAATACATGTTCATTATAATTATGATTTGATCATATAGATTACAATCCATTATGGATAATAAATTGTATTAATTATAAATTATGCACTTGTGCAAAAAAAAAACCCATACAAATTAAATCTGACCTTAAAAACGAATATAATTAGGTGTTGTACATTATAATCTTATACCTATAATATAATATAATATTTATATAATATCAAAAATAGTGGTATTTTGAATTGATAAGGTAAAAGCGGACAACCAAAGTTTATTTTTCTTGAAGACGTTTTCTCTGAACTGATGGTTTTCTTTTTTTAAATTTATTGAGCTTAATATGCTGCAATACTAACGTAAATATTGACCTAAAAGCTAGATAAAACTGTAGGACTCTTAAAAGTCAGATTTTAATTCTTAAAAATATTTTTAATACAATGACAGGTATGAAAATACCTACACATATATAGAAATATAGAATGGTTCAATGAATAAAATTGATTTACTAAAGGTGTTTTTTTAAATTTAATTTTTCGTCTTTATAGGTACGTTTATTCTAATAATATATATATATATATTTTTTTAATTTATTAAAATTTAGAAATATTAAATCAAATGTAGTTAAAAACAGTACCTCTATAGGAACTAAGTAACGGTTTCCATAAACCAAAGAGAGGTAGGTACCTAAAAAATATATCATAACGGTAGGTAAGTATTTCAGAAAGATGAAATAAAAAGGAACTAGACATTCCTAATCAATTAATGTAAAATCAGACGTAAAACTATAACATAGTTAATGATAAACTCGGGTAAAAATAAGAATAATTCATAGACATATCACATAGTATCTACCTGTATGTAATAAGGCCGTGTCTAAAAGTAATTTTTTGCGGGAGTGGTCAAACATTTTTAAATTTAATTTAAAATTTACGGTATATTTTATAATAAATTTTGTAAATGTAATATAGTATAATATCATGATATTATTATATAAATAATTATATAATATAATATTAAATTATATTATATATATATAATTATTATAATAAATTATAAATTATTTTATGATATACAATATACATTTTACTCCTTAATAAATAGTATGATAGGTAACTAAATATACACTTCACAAATAATTCTTATCAATATCATATCGTTATCACGCAATATATCGTAGCAATAAATTGTAGTCGTGCATGTGCACAGCTGATATATATAATAATATTATTATTTATTTATTATATATTAATATTAATATATAATTTAATTATTAGTTTATTATATATATCTGTGTGCATGTGGTAATATCACAGAATTGGAACCTATCCTGTGGTAACAGTAGACATTCGTGATATCCCTTTTGTCAGTATCTGATACTTATCATTACCGCCAAAAGTGTATCTGATAACGATATTTTGTTTTGCGATTGTAGTTCATCCTTTCATAACATTTTTCTGTTGTTATAATTTTTGTTATGCAGAATTCTGTCGCTCAAAGACTATTTTTGACTAGTATTGGGCAGTATTTTAGTTTTGTGACAGGTTCCCAAGTCTCCAAATGTTTAATCTTGAAATTTTTAATTTATTTTAATTGTTCAATATTTATGAGATATGAGTACTACTTGCGATATAATGGAACTTATGAAAGGTAACGACAATGAATTTACTATGTCTACTGTAATGCAGTGTGTACAAGAATTAAAGGCTTGGCAAGAGTCTCAACAAAAGAAATTAGACGAAAATCCCACTATGGACTTTTTGACAAACGAAATGGAAGACGTGTTAAAATCATTTGATATTCCAGAGAATATACAAGGTACCTTATTGGATTTTATAACAGACATTTAATGAGAGCAATATTTTCGAATGCATCTCATGGGCTATAATTAATCAACATTTACCTAATATCCTTAATGTATATAGAAGTTACAGTTAATTAAAAATTAAAAAAACCCCTTACAACCTCATTTTCAGACAATACCTACCTACTTATTTTACAAGAAACACAAAATTCATTCAAAACTATTCCTTTTATATACATGTAATAGGTATATGTTTAAATTTTGAAATTAAGTTTAATGTAATTTTGCTATTATGCTTATTATATATGGAGACGGTAAATGTGATTTAAATATTGTAATATCTTTTTGTATTTTATTTTAATTTTTTTTTCCAAATTTCCTCTATTATCTATATTTTAGGCTTTTTCTTTTAAATATTTATATAAATGTTTTTAAATATTATAATTATTTATTTCAGAAAATTATTATGATGATAGAATTTCTTCTTATTCAGAAATAGATGAGGAATTATTGAAAAAGTTTGGTTATCAAAAAGATATTATTTCATCACCAGTAAGTACCAAAATAATATTTATATACAATTTATATTAAAATTAAAATAACACATGTTTCATTCAGGTTTCAAATTTACAATCGGATATACCTTCGCCTAATAAGAATATTGGAGAATTTTTCAATTCAAAATCCATAAATTATGATAAAAATGTGGTGGAAGATAATCAATTTCAAAATAAAAATGATTTAGATTTGAATAATATTAAACCTAAAAAGCCATATTTAAAAAGGGGATCAGGTTTGGCTAGATATGGTTTGAATTTGGAAGAAGTAAAAAAGAAAAATGGAAAATTAAAATTTCACAAACCAAGAATATCAGTTCCACCTAAAATTAAAGTACCAAGAAAATGTTTGAATGAAGTCAAAACATTTCCTAAAACAGAATTTAGTAAATTAATATAATAATTGTTTATTTTTTGTCATGTATGTACTTATACCTAATAATTTATTATTTATTTGTTTTCAGTTAATAAGCCAATTGAAAGTACACGCCTAGATATAAATAAAATCAAAGTAGCTAATTCGTGGAATCGGTATGAACTTAAAGATTTACCAGATAATGAAGATTATGACAATAATAAAGAACAAAGTGAACTGCTTGCATTTGAAATATTAGAAGAACGAGCTAACAATTCAAATTTGAGTGCATCTTCGCCTACCGTCTGTCAACTTTTAGAAAAAGGGCAACGTTTGAAACGCAATAAAAAAATACAAGCATCAAGATTAGTTCGTTCTTTGAATTTTGATACAATAAATACATCCACACCTCAACGAAATTCTAATGTTTCTGACGATTCTTATTCTGACTCTAGTCAGGAGTGTGATCCATTAATTGTAGTAGAAGATCCAGTAAAGGATACAAATATAAATGAAAACAAAAAACAAAACTATATTCCAAAACTTGACCAAGTTATTTTAACAGAAAACGAAAAGAATTATTTGGAAAACTATACTAAAACATCCAAAATTATGAAACACATTAATTTTGATCAATCATTTGATACAGAAATTCTTAATAAGAGACTTGAAGAGTTGGAATCTGAGATTGAAATTTTTCGAGCAGAAAATACCAAGTTAATGAAGTTACAACGAGAGTTTGAGGCTGAAAGGCAAAAGTTTTTCAAGAGTAAAGATGAATTTATGAAAAATTTGAATGAGGATAAGAAAAGAGAGGAAGAAAGGTTGGCTGAAGAAAGAAAAAAATTAATGAAAGAAAAAGTCTTGTTTGAAAAAAATGCCAGAGAACTGAGAAACAAACCCAATAGACAAGAAAGAGAAGAAATAAAAAAACTTAAGGAACAGGTTTGTTTTTATTAAATTAAATACATTAATTTATGCATATGATTTAAATTATGTATTTTTATTGATAGTTAACTGAGTTAAAAGATGAATTCAATAAAAAAGAAGCTCGTTGGGCCACTGGTCAGGCACGACTGAGGACTCAAATGAAACTATTAGAAAATAGTAATACAGCTTTGCACAGTGAACTTGAATTATTCAAAAAAACATCATTGAGTAAAAAAGTAATTTAATACTTCTTGGGGTATTAGTATATAAGTTAATGATATTAAGTTCAATAATTTTAAATTTTGTGTAAAACAACATAATATTATAATATTTGCTGACAAAATTGTGGTAGTTTGACAGATTTTAATTAAAAAAACAGTCTTGTTAACATTAGTTTTATTACTTTAGTTTAATTGAAGACATTTTCAATATTCATTTTTTTGGTTTTAATATTGATGAATAAAAAGGGGGTATATTAAATTCTGAGTTAAGTAAGGAATATATTGATTTTAGCATGTGTTTTTTACTGTCTACATTTTTACGGGTAAAAAGAGTTTGTATAGAATTTTGGAGGAAATATTTTTTTTACTACAAAATTGGTAATTTTTTTATTTTTCCAGTATTCTAAAATAGAAAGGAAAATAACATTTTATAACGGAAATATTTTATAAGTGTAGGAATGATTTATCTTTGCTTTCAAATTAAAAATAATAATAAGTCTAAGGAGCGAATGATAGAAGAACTTCCACTATTTATATCTCAAATACTTTTTTATTTTTATTATAAAATAAATAATTTTTAAAGCATTTTAAAATTAGTTGAAAATGCATTAAAATTTAATCTAGATATCATTAATATTAAATCATAATTAATATAATTGTTGAACTATATTAATATTATAAATCGAAGAAAGTTAATACAAATTAAAATAATGTATAAAAAAAGACAAGAAAATAATGTGGCTTATAATTTGAGTACTTGTAGATTTTTCTAATAATATGGATTATTCATTTCAGGTAACTTTCAAAACACCATATGAAAAACAAGCTTTAAGGAATACCAAAATCATTCATAATGTCAATGCAGAACTCAGTAAACTTACTCCTGACGAAGTATCATCAATGATTAATCCAAAATCTAAAAACATTCCTGCGTCTATATTGAGAAAACCTGTAACTGTAACTGAAAATGAATTGTCTGAAGAGTTATCCTCTGATGAAAATTCTTCTTCTGAATATTCCATGCATACTGATGGTAATAAAAATGATGAAATTGGATCTAATGGTTCTAATGGTATTAGTCGCAACAGTTGTGATGTTGTTCGTGAGACTGTTTTAGAAGATGGACGAAAAGAAATTTTGTATTCAAATGGCAATTTGAAAAAAATTTCTGCTGATGGCATCAATGTAAAAATCATTTATTATAATGGAGATGTAAAAGAAACAAGATCAGATTCTGAACGATATTATTTTTCTGCAAACAAAACATACCACACAACTTACAATACTGGTCTAGAAATTGTCGAATTTCCTAAGTAAGTATTATAATATATAACATCTGTTTCCCAAAGCAGATGACTTATTTGGAACTCAATTCATCCATGAATCGTACCAAACGATGCTAGAGTTTAACTTCTATGACGATTTACCAAATCCATGGCCCGGAACTCTATATTATATTCTTTTATTTTTTGATTGACAAATTTGGCTCTTGTATAATTTACCAAAGAAATAACCGAGTTCAGCTATAGGTAACGGACTTTTACTGAGTCGCCCTGATCCCACTGTGTATATTAGGTCGATGCAAATCGGGTTAAAACAGAATATAAATTAATTGAAAATGATTTATTGCCATAAATGTAATAATTAATGTTTAAATGATTAATTATTTACTTTGTATATAAATATACAGCATAAGTATAACAACTGAAGATAAAGTACCTAATGTCTTAGGCGATTCTCGATTGATAACACACCATATCTCTTACATCCGCCATGGTAATTTATTAAACTTTAAGTCTTAATCAAAAACATAATTACTTAATTAAAATAGTTTGACCATCAACATCAAGTATTATCAGGTCCAATTAAAGTTTGATTTTGTAGTGACAGGACTATACTCTGGCCCATGAGTAAACGACCGGAAAAATGTGCCACTGTCAGGCGTAGTGAGCGTTTATTTTCGTATAGCGAGGGTTCATCCGTTAGATCACCAATCACTCAAAGGATAAAGACTGTATACCCATATTTCAAAGAACCCTAAAAGGGCTAGTTCCCCCCTCCCAGTTAGTTATTTTCCTCCCTGGGGAGTATAGGGGCTGAGCTGCCAAGTCGAAAGGTCTGTAAGAACTCGAGTATTCATTCTCCCGTTGCGAGGGTTTGCCTGTTTGGTCACTGATCCACCCGTTTTAAAATTTTGTGTTCAGACTGTATCACTGAACTGTGCCGCATATACATGTATATCGGCTAAATTGTTAACAACAATATTTTTAATTAAAATATGTTGTGTTAGATAATATATAAAACTTTAAATTGCTATAACTTCTAAACCCCACTTCTTTAGTATATAAGTTAAATTAGTTTATACTTGTAATTTTAATAAGCGTTAATAATAATTTATCATATTATATATATTGCTATGTTATATGTACCTTTTTACCTGGGTGAAAGCCCGTTTATATGTAAAAATAAATAAATAAATTAACTAATTCCAACCCTCAAATTCTGACTTCACCATCATTTTCAGCACTTAGATCTTGTACTAAAACTTTACTTGTGGTAAAGTACATTTGTTCCATTTATTCTTTATAGCTGTACATATATTTGTTTTTAATAAAGCACTTATTAACATTTTTTATTTTTATGTGTATTTGCACAGTGGACAAACTGAAAAGCATTACAAAGATGGTAAAGTAGAAATTGAGTATGTGGATGGTAAAAGGCATACCGTTTATCCAGATCATAAGGAGGTTTGGAATTATTTAGATGGTTCAGTTTTGACAGTGGACCCAAATGGGCATCGAGAATTAGTGTTGTTAAATGGCCAACGTGAAATACACACTAACGAATACAAAGTATGTACCATTCTTTATGTTCATTATAATTTTAACAGTTAACATTCATTTTAAAAGTGAAAAATATATGAAGCATAAGATAATGGTTTAGATAATTTTTTATTCTTTTAATTTCAAGTAAACAAATTGTACCCATGACAAAGTAATTTTATTTATTAATAATTTATTTTGTCATGATTGTACCTATGTTTGTATCATAATTTATAGGATATAATTAAATTATGTATCATCTATAATGACAATCAAAGGACTTATAAAATACATTGTTATAACTTACAACTGAATGTAATAATATCTAAAATAGTAATTATGAAAACAGCGATTACGGATTAGTTTGGTTTTTATTTGTTACATAATATCATTGATTATAAATATATATATATTCAATATAAATTATTACTTATGTATAAATTAGTTTGTAGACTTAATACATCTGGTATTATTGTTTACTAAGAATACTGCAACAATTTTTCTAGTGAATTTACCTTAAGATACGCGTTCTAAGCCTTGGCGTTAGCTGCATCACAGTTTATATGCATTTCCTATGGTATATGTTCTAAGGTGCAGCAGTAGCCGCACGGCTAACTTTGGCCTATGCGGCTCGCGGTTATTCTAATTATTATTAGATAATTATCTATACATTATATTTTAATACTTCATGTATATATTATATTAATACTGGCAAAACGGTTTTTATAATACTATTTTATCACACACCCATGCTTCCATACCTCTAAAACATTTATTAGTGTTATGAAAATTGTCTATATTAAATCTCAATACAGTTTTATTAAATTTAAAAGGTCAATTAGATACAAAATTTTCAACAAAAAGCTCACATTAGCATTAATAATCATTTAGGAACAAATCTAATTTTTTTTTTTTTTTATAGTTCTATTTATGCTGATTACAAATTTGCAAAAGTTTTGCAATGCTTGCACCTAATTTGGAAGTTATAGCGATTTTAAGTTCTATGTATTATCTAAAACAAAATATTTTATGTTGCATTTTCTTATCCAAGAGTAATTTTTTATGTACTATTATTTTTATTTTGTTTAAATCTATAAATCAGATAGTTTAATTCGAAAATATCCCCTGATTTGCTGTGATACACCACACATCGGGCAGGTAACATTTTAAATTAAATACGGTTTAAGTATCCATTTTTAGCTGAAAATGTAGGTATTTTAAGAAAACATAGCTGAGAGGATAGACCATGGTCGTTCTGCTTGCTGTGGCCAGCTCGATTCACTTGCTACGCCTGGAAATGTTACAAATTAAAAATAATATATATCCCCAAATTTGTTATGAAAAATTAAGTCATATAGGTAACATATGTAGCATAAAATATGTTGTTGTAAAGAATACTAAAAAATTGAAATCTATAACTTCTAAACAAAGTGCGAACGTCACAAAATTTTTGCAGATTCATAATCATTAAGATACTATTGATAAAAAAAATAATAAAACAGAAAAATAAGGTATGTGATAAAGTAGATTTATATCATAATTTATTAATTTTGAGTTAAAATATTATTACTGACTTAAATTCAATAAAATAAATATTAAAAATTGTCCTAAATCACCCAATTTTACATTATATCATTCATTTACATCGTTTATAAATTATTCATTTAATTAAAACAATTATGATTATAATAAATTAGGTATTTATAATTATAATAATGTCTCATACCTACTGATGTATTATTTTATAGAAAAGAGTATATCCTGATGGCACGACAAAAATTGTATATCCAGATGGGTCTCACGAAACCAATTATCCAGATGGCAGGATAAGGAAAAAAGACAAGGATGGAAATTTAACTTTGGACACTAGTATATCATAGAACTTATATAAACTATATTAAATACAAATTGTTAATTTTACATTAAATTAATCTCATTTTTATAGATTTATTTATTTTATATTTTATAACGATAACTATGAATAGTACCTACTTAAAATATACTGTAATAGTTTAATTTATATTTATTTTATTTTTTGATTACATTTTTATATAAACAATAAATGTGTATAATCTTGTATAGATTGTACATAGAATATTTGCAAATTTAATTATTTTTAAAACGATTATCCATCTTATTCAAATCTTACATTACATAATTACTATGGATTACATCATGTATTTATGTTTTGACCAGTGGTTAAAATTTCTTAAACAGCCTATGAATACATTCCAGTTTTAAATGAACGTGAACAATTTTACTTTGTTTATTTAACATTTATTTCATATTGAACCAAATGTATATTGTTTAAAATTTTTATCTTACAGAAGAACTATCACTATAGAAAACTTGTATGACGAACAGTTTGCTGATTTCTTTAAAAATAAATTGTACTTGTCTATCAGGTAAAACAACACAAGTTATCAATAATAAAACTATCTTATCGGAAATAATATAAAAATATATTTGAAAAAGTACAATGAGATACAACAAAAAGTATTTAAATAAATACTTTACAACTTTGAACTAAAGTAAAAAAACCTAAGGAAATATAGGACCGTTAGGTAATTTATAGATAACAAAAACTATGGCTACAGCAGCTACATTAGAGCCGTATCTAACACGCCAGACCTGACAAGACTTGTCTGACGAAGCGAAACACACATTGTTATACGGAAGTGGCTATACTTGGCCATTCAGACCGTTGCTGTACGGCTATGTTGATTCAAACATCGGAACGAAATTCAAATTTCAAATTGGAGATTTTTCCTCCAGACATGGCTGATGTTTATAGTATTATATACTCATATTATTAAAATTATAAATAATATTACTGAACAGTGATATGTACGAGTTCGAATTGTATAAATGTAGTTTACATATTGAATGTTTAAATATATTGTTTATTTAATTTTTATTATAAGTATATAATCTATTATTGAAACAATTATTTATTGTAAACACATTATAATATTTATTAGTAGGTACAGAGTACTACATTACTTAAAATATGTAATGCTATACTACTAACCTATACTTTACTGTTACATTTTTAACTATTTTATTATTTTAATAATATTAAAAATATAAAATATGTACCTGAATATTAATAATTTTAATATAACATACGATATACATTATACCGTTGATTGGTATACTTACCATTAATTAGTATACATATCTACACAATAATAATATATTATAAACAATTATATGTATTTTACTAGAATGTATTGTCTTTTTCTTTAATACTTCAAAACTCATACACTTCCTTGTTATAATTTGAATTATTATTTTATAATCAAAATATTGTTTATACATACAATCTCTAAATAACAATTATTATCTTGGAAAGTAAAAACTTTTGGTGTTGATCGAAGGCACTAATTACTGTACTAATATATTACATAGATACATAATAGTACGATGTTTATATTAGCTATTGAATATTTATTCATTATAGTTAACGGGTTTAAACCTTTTTGAAAACAATTGATTAACAACTAAAATGAATAACTACTTAAAAAAGAATGATTTATACTCAACAAGAAACCAGCAGATCAAAAAAACCTGCGCTGGAGACTCTTTCGAATTATTGAAAGTCACTAGTAGTTTATAGATTTTAAACAACAACCCTATACCATAATATGAGGATATAGATTAAGTGAATTGTTGGGTTTAAAACGTAGATCAATCGCAGAATTATCTAAAACCAAAAGATGATATAAATGAATAACTGGAAAGTAAATAACTTGTTTTAGCAAGTTGTACATGTTACTATTTTTTTCAGTTTTAACCAATTACTCACAAGGTCAATTAAAAATTACTTCACCAGGATACATGAGTTACTTGCGTTATGTTGTTTTAACTTCCTGTTATTAATGTATTTAAATTATAACATAACCAACTTTATATTTATTAAGTTTTATAAAAAATTAAAAAGGTAAAAACTCGCAATGTAGATAGTATATCAAATGTAGGTAAATACTTACTATTACAAAGTGGTATTTTTAAAGCTTTTTCAGTTTATTAAACCACATTTTAAAAATAAAAATATTAACTTCCAATATAAATAGTTCAAAAATAATTAAATATATACAATTGTTCGTAAAAATAAAACATTTTGAATTTAAAAAATCAAGTTTTTACTAATAATATTTACTATATACACAACAAAATTATTAGTGTATTCAAGTCCCTAAATATTTTGTACTTAATTATTATAAGTACCTGCTTATTACTCATTATCAGTAGGTACCAAATAGTTATGAAAAATGTACAAGTCTAATAATGTTAGTGTACTAGGTTAAAAAAAATATACGTATATAAAAGAAAAACACCCAACAAATAAACAAATACTGAAATACCATACAGACAATCTTAATTATAAATGTATAATGTTTAAAGTACTTAAAACATGTCTAGTACCTAATTATAATATTTAATTAATCATCTTTTTTTGATTCATTGCCAGCAGTCTTTTGAAGTTTTTCATGTTCGGTCATGAGCCTATCATATTCTTTGGTAACGGATTCTGCTTGACTTTTGATTGCATCACGGTCGGCTTTGATTGATTCCAGTTCTTTTTTAAGTTTTTTCATTGCTTCGGATTCACCGTCTCCATCATCTTTTTGCGCCAACAAGGACCTGGCTGCTTTGCTAGCACCTTCGGCTTGTTTCAAAGACGCTTCACTCTGGGCCACCAATGACGCTTGCAGGGTCATTACGGATATAAAACGTTTGATAACAAAACTCAGGAACAGTGCAATACCACTAATATAGAAGTTTCGTTGAGCACGAAATAGACGCATGTTGGCCTGCATTTCGTGGTCTAAATGTTGGTGGGCGTCGTTGAGTTCCGGGTTGGAATATTTACGCATTTCACGTATAGAGTCCAATAGGAACAAGACGAGAATGCATAACAGAAACGTGAAATACCACTGAGCCTGTGCACTGAGCGCCTGATAAAACCGGGAACGAAACAGACGGTTCCATCTCTGGGCCGACATGTACGGCACCAAGAACAACAACAAGACTCCAACTTCGAAGTACAAGAAGGTGGCGATAATGGTCCACTGAAGACTCATGTTGTAGGAGTTGGTTCAACGATCGTCTCGAAAACGTCAGAAACCGACGATTTATGAACACGTTATGACAGAACGTTCGAAAATGTATGCGTGATGCGCGCTGATCAGTCGTAAAAATAATCGTATGAATCACTCAATCGCGATTTTCCCAAGACAAAAACTGCGAACGAATAAATAACATAAAAATAATATGTATAAAACACAGAATGATTTGTTACACGGTCTTATCGCCAACCGTGTTCAATATTATCGCCGACCGAACGAACACGTATCCAGTGTTACCTTGACGTCTATATGGACCACGTTTGATAACCAATATTATTGGCTATATCACCTTGCTTAGAAGTTAAAAAATGAAAGAAAAAAAAAATAGGTATTTAAATAATAATTTCATCTTCAAATCTTTCGCGTACCGCCTTTCACGCCCACGCATATTGACGTATTGTAGTGTGGCTTATACACAGAATAAAATATTCTCTTATTCCGTGGTTTGTATGTAAACTTTACAGTGTAAACTGTAAAGTGGACGGACGCAAGTCGGAAGTGATAAATTTATGTTCGTTGCAACTTGCACTGTCATGAGACGACGACGTGCTTACGCGGTTCTGCAGTCCACTCCAAAGTACAAAATATCATAGAAATGATAATATTTATAGTCATATTTTGCACCGCGACGGCGGTTACTATGACGCAATTAGTGACGTATCTACATACCTAGGTACCTACATGATGCAACTATGATGCTTAGCACTTTTTGGTTTTTACACTTTTGCATATTGTGTAGTTTAGGTATGTTCGATCAGAAATCAAAATATCCAACAAACTAAATATTTAAACGTAATTCTCAACACACATAATCTATTGATTCTGAGCGAAGTGGATGAGAAATGTTGTAGGTATTATATAGGCTATATATTATAATCTTTCGTTTCAGTAAATAGGTCTTCCGAGTTGTTTTATTTCAATTTTCTGTTAGTATGAAACTGAATTTTTATCTACTATATTATAATAATATAATAGGTATACACGAATAATAGAAGAATAAATTAAATAAATAATAAAGAAATATAGAAATGTGTACACCCGCCCCGTCGACACTATACAAGACCCGCCACTGAGTAATATACCAATTAACCAAATCAAACAATAAATACGTCAACAATACTATCTTACCAAAACAAAAAGCCCAGTAATGTTTGAATTATATAAATAGTAGTATGATGTGTAACAATGTAATATATAAGATCAAAGACCAAAGTGTACTTTAAATTTTAATGTTGAATATTCTTTACATACAATTAATAATATAATCAATGGTATATAATATTATGTAGGTAATAGGTATTAATAATGTACCTATTAATTACACTATACAGGTACCTATTGATTATTAATAAATTTCATAATTTATAAAATTTGACATTTACAAAAATATTATAGAAATGCCTATAGACTATAATTTTAATTAAAGGGGATTGGAAGCGGCGATTGTCTGTCTCTCTCTCTATCACCCACGTAACATAGGGTGCGTTCGTCTTGGACGCTTTGTACGCTTTAAGCGCTTATCAGCGGTGCCGCATCGTTCGTCTTTATTTATTTATTTATATATTTATTTATTTTACATTTGTTACAGGCAAAGCCCAAGGTACAGATAATATTAAAATAACATTACATAATATTTTATTTACAAAGATAAAAATAGATAAAAATAGATGTGACAGAATTAATGATTACGTTTG
>JAIPRL010000649.1:0-122313 GCA_025469235.1 Pemphigus obesinymphae
CCATTTATTAGAGAAGTATTAAAAAGATACATAATAGGTGTGGAAAGTATAAATCTACAATTAAATAGAAATAATGGAGATATGCCGTCAGGACCTATAGAATTTTTATAATTAAGAATATTTAGCTTATTGAAAACTTCAATGAGATCTATGTGAAGTTTGTTAATAGAGTCGTTAGATTCTATTATTTTCGTTGTGTTAGAGATAATTGGAATATTAGTATTTTTATATACCAAAGAAAAATAATTATTAAATAAATGAACAATTTCTTGACCATTTTCAGCTGTTACGCTGTTACTATCAAGAGGCATAGAATTTGGTAAACCGGGTGACGAGTTGAGGTTTTTTATATGAGACCAAAATGTTTTGGGTTGAGATTTAACAGCGTTTTGCGTAGTATTTAAATATCGAGAGTAATCAAGTTTGCTTAGAGATTTACATTTGTACCTAGTTGAAGAAAATTTTAAATAATCACTATGAGAGTTAGATAATTTATAAATATGATGATAAGTTTTTTTCAGTTTTATTAACTTTATTAGATCCTTAGAGAACCAACTAGGAAATTTAGATTTAAATTAAGTTTTTTTAGGAATAAAAGTGTTTATAACAAAATATAATTGGGAGTAAAATTCATCGATGAGAAAGGAGATATCGTTACTAATTTTAAAAAGTTCTGACCAATCTATTGAGCCTAGGTATGATAAGATGACATTATAATTTCCATTAGACCAGTCAAAAGATAATTCAGTATATGATAGAGAAGGAGGAGTATGTAGTTGAGTATAACATGTATTTAAAGGCGGGTGATAATTGTCCATAGGAACAATAGAATCACTGTTTTGGGATATAATATGGGAGGGAGATTTTGATAAAATGAGGTCAAGTATAGATCCATAGTTATTAGATATTGTGTTTATTTGAAATAGGTTAAGAAATAATAAATTTTCAAGGAAAATAGATTCTGGTGAGGAGAGGTTAAGGTTTGCATTGAGTGTCGTTTTATTTAAGTTGGGAAGATTAAAGTCACTAAAAAGTAATAAATCATCGTAAGGGTGGGACATAATTAATTTTTTAATAATAATAAAGTAATTACTGTATAATATAGTTGGGCTTTTTGGTGGGAAATAGACACAACTAACAATTACATTTTTTGAGCAATTAAGTTTGACGGAAAAAAAGGCAAAATTCTAAGGATTTATCATCTATGTTGATTACTGAGGAAACTAGATTATTACTGACAGCTAATAAGACACCTCCGCCTCTTTTTGACGTACTGGATAAGCACGATCTATCACATCTATATATTTCATAATTAACGAGACCGAGTTCAGACGAATTAACCTGATCATGTAACCAAGTTTCAGTAAAAGCTAAGATATCAAAGTTAAAAAAGGTATATTAGTTTTTAATAAGTGAAGTTTGGTATTTAAACCTCTTACATTTTGGTAGTAGCATTTAAAATGATATTGGGGTTTTGCTAGTTTTTTGATGAAGTTATTATTGGAGTGCCTTTTATGTACTTACTTGATAATGAGGTTAGGTTCTCCATTAGATTTTCTGTTTAGTAGTTCTTGGCGGAGTTGAGACATATATTCTTGTTGCTGCTTATTAGTTCGGTCTGAGGAGAAGGGAAGATCTTTCCATGAGGAGTTTGATTTTAATTTATATTGAGTTGAAAATAAATCAAACACATTTTTTTGATCTGAGAAACATATTTTTAACGGTTTTGGTTTGGTAGGAGTAGAAGTAGAAGGTGGTTTTCCAAGACGAAAGATTGAGGTGGGTTCAGATTTAAAATGTAGATGGTTTAGTATATTTTGTACAGTAGTTCGATCGAAATTCGTTGAGTTAGAATCAGAAGTTGACTCTGGTGAATTGAATAATAGTATATTTTTTAGTCGAGATTGTCGATCAATCATCTCTGATATTAACTCATTGTTGTTTAGCGTAGATGGATTTGAAATTAGAGATTTAGTTTTTGATTCAATAATATCAGCTCTTTCTTTTAAAGATGCATTGTCTAAAGACAAACTATTAATTTGGCTTGATAGTTCAGTGACTTTATTATTAAGCGATGCAAATTTTTCCGACAACGAATTAACTGATGTAACAAGTTTAGATTGGGTAGTTTTTATTTCGTTAACAGATTTAATTAGTAGGTCTATTTTTCCTTCCATTTTTAGATGAAGAAAAACGACGAAGAACTAAAAACACTTAGCACACAGTGTATATAGACCGTTAATAATAATAATAATAAAATAAAAATAATATTATATATATATTTGTTAAGAATTTCTGGGTGCAAGGTGTATATATCAAAAGCAGCGAGTAATAATTTACAGGTATAGTAATTTATTATTAATTAATTATCAATAATTTATTATTAATCGAGCGGTGGCGATAATATATTGGAATATAAATGCAGTAGCACAGCAGGTACAAAGTCCAAACAACTGATTATATGTGCGGTCGATAGTAATTAATAATAATATACCTAAGTAATATGATAATTAAAAATATTAAAAATTCAAAATATTACCGGTGCAATGTAAGATCTTCAAAAAACGAAAAACGCACTTTGTATAAGAATATTTTATAAAAATATTGATACTAATTTTTAGAAAAACGGTTCATGTGAACACATTCAAATAAATAAAATAGACGGGAGCAAAATAAAATTATTATATTATTATCTCACATATATATTATTATTATAGATTCGTAAAAGAATAGTTTTGAACCCATGGAAACAGCTAAAATGTTAAAATGTACACACTTGATAAATACAAAATATATCATTAAGGCTGGACACTAACGAGTTAATTTAACTTTTGAATTTGGATTACCTTGAATTTTATATTAACTTTTCTTATTTTATTTTCCTCTACGTAATTATTAACGTCAATGTTTTTTTTAATTAAGTTAATTTTGAATTTAAACTATGAGAAAAATATTTAATAAAATTAAATATATAAAACTAAAATCTTGAAATTTTATAAAAAAAAACTTTCATATTTAATTTAACAATATTATATAATATTAATTAATATATATTTATTGATTATTAATTTTTCATTTTAATTTAAATATTTGTTTCTTAATAATTATAAACATTGAGTAATGATTGTAAATTAAATATTTTAATTGAATATTAGTTAAATAATTACTTAATATTAATGTTAAATATTTAATTTTAAATCAAAAACCAATATTTATTAACATTCTACATTGGGAATTATTATCTGGATAATATATTTCGATATAACTAGTCATGTTTCAACTTTTTTTGGAAATTATTCTGAAATTAGATAAGTTTATGCATGTTTGGTTTAAAATGCTTGGCTGTAACAATTTTGTAGTAAGTCATATCACCAAATACGATCTGTGTCGTCAGTCTTAAAGAACGGATATAATGTAACCTACTCGCATAAGTTACTGTATTATTGTTGCATTGGGAGGGACTAGAGTGAAGGGTAGTAAATCATCTCACACATCTTTCAATACATCATTCAAAAGAATAAAATATCAATTATATAATAGTACTAGAGGCGTGTCAAACTGTTCGAAGCTTAAAAAATCGAACCGAACATGAAGAGTTTGGTTCGGATTTGAACGTCGAACTTAAGTACCTAGTAAAAATTTGAACTGAACCGAATTTGATTAAAAAGTTCAAACTTGATTAGAAGTTCGAACTCAAGGAGAAATTCGAACTTGAACGAACTATTTTTAAGCTATTTTAAAATATATATTAATTTAAGTTGGGTCTTCGAGTAAAGAAGGTAATTTTTTTTTTCACTTATTTAATTTTGAAGATCGGTTCGGGTCAGAATTCAAAATTAAAACTTCGGTTCAGTCGAGTTCAACAAACGAAAAGTTCGGTTCGCTCTTGAACTTCATAGTTCGGTTTGACATCTACATGTTGAGTTCAACCTACCTAATAGGTAACCTAAATAGTACCTAATATAATATATTAATATGTGTGTAAAAATTAACTATAATTGACCATAAAATTTTTCGTTAATGGCAACTTATGATATTATTTTAGACTAGCTTGAGTGCAACACCTACCAGGCGTAACTTCTTGTAAGTGTAACTCCTTTTAAATGAGACTACTTGTAAGTTTAACACCTTTTGAGTATAAAACCTTGAATTTGTAATCCCATTTGAGAGTGAAACACCACATAAATTTAATTACTTTTGAGTGTAATTTGTACACCTCGTATTATGTATTTTTTCGTGATCCAGAATAGTCGGTGACTAAAGTTTTAAGAGAAATAATACTATTAATTAATTAGTGTTAAAAATCTTTCGCCTGCGGTGAAATCTAGCGTTCGCTATCTAAAAGATAGTCCTTTATACATAAATTGTTTCGGTTGTATAGGTTGATAAAGTAGATAGATAATTTAAAAATGGATCGAACTTACTATTCTCAGTTTTTATAAGAACTCGACGGAGTGTGTGAAACCCGTCACACTATATATTAATATTTTTATATTTAATAAAAATATTGAAAAATACCACAAAAGTCCAACGATTTGAAATATAATACGGGTACTTATAATTCAATATACTACGTATCTATTCTGTATATGTGAATTCGGTCAGACTTATCGTTCTCAAGTTTTATAAATTTAGAAATGTTTTAAAGTCCTCCCGATAAAAGTTTGCCCGAATCTATTAATATAAATATAATTAAAACTATGAAAAGTACTACGGAAATCCAACGATTTTAAAATCATTACTATGAGAAATAAAAAATATGGTAAAGATATAGGTACCTATTATGTGAATCAGTTAGTCGGACAAGCCGATTTCGGTTTTTTTTTTATAAAACTATTGTCTCCAGATGGAAATCTACGAATGTCCGGAAAAAAAAAAATACGAACTTGCCACAAAGTATTAAAATAGGTACTGTTATACGTACCTAGTTCAAACGAAAAGAAAAAATATAATAAATGATAAGAAAATGTATTTATTTATTTAAAAGATTTCGTTCACATATCGCATATATCGAATAAACATTAAATACTCGTTATCTTCGCGGACGCCTAACCTATCAACATAATGGAATTCGAACCGTTACTCGTATCGAAAGTTCGTTAGCAATACCATCAAACTATCTACTCGGATGATATTGTGGTCGACATTTTTCGTATTTAAACTATTCAGATAACAGACGGTACCGTATTTTGACTCATAATATAGGTATCTATACACATATTCGGAACGAACGTCTCGGTCAAACGGAAGTCCGACGATTTGAAATTCAATATAAAAAAATATGGTGAAGATGATACCTACTATGTGAATCAGTCGGTCGAGCTTATCGTTCTCGGGTTTTTTAAAACTATTGTCCCCAGATAGAAATCTACGAATGTCCGAAAAAAACAAACTTGCTACAGTGTATTATTATAGGTACTATTATTATATACCTACGTAGTTTAAACGAACAGAAAAAAATATAATAAAAGTTACAACGATAAAAAAATCTATTAAGATTTTATTCACATATCGCATATGATTAATTTCGATATTTATCGGATAAATATTGAAACTCGTTATCTCCGTGAACGCCAAGATTGAGGGAAAAAACGCAAAAATAATCAAATCGGTATATTACCTTCCATTTTTAAGGGATTCTGTATGAGAAATGTATAAAGAAAGAAATATTTAAAAAAGGGTGAATAGAAAGTTTTATAAGCGAAGTATAGAGTGATCGAATAAAAATAATAAGTATTGTAACTTATAAATTATTATAAATATTTTCAAGTAAGATGATGTACAATGAAAAATCAAAAATAACCATGGCACCCCCCCCCCCCATTTAAATCTGCTATTGTAATACATACAAATACTAAGAAGGATATAATTAACTGATTATCGAATAAATAATAACAATATTATTGTTAATAATGATGTATAAATACAAATAAAATCATTTTATCACGAAACAAATTAAATTAAATTAATACAAAATTTTACAACATCCTCAGTCTAGCTTTCTATATGTTTAACGTGACTTCACATTCATTAAATCAAAACGGGCTCGCCTCGATTTAAGCTGCACATGGAATGATATTAAGTATTTTATTCGAGCAGATTAGGCAATTAATATGTATATTACCCGATTGCATTATTATATCACAGCATTTAAATAAATGGATTATATTATTATCGTATTATTATTATTATTATTATTATTATTATTATTACATGATATTATGGTAGTGTTTGTACTTATATAAAGTATTGATAACAATTTTAATCTATAAAATCCACTCATAAAAAAGTCATCCTAAAATATTATAAATACTCACTACACACTATCCATATATTATGTGTCCTTGAATGTAAGAGGATTTAATAATAATTTAATAAGACTGAGCAAGTTAACCGATTTTTTGTCATTTAATGTTCATTAAATCTATTTAATTGTGTTAGTAAATTAGACCAAGGTTTTTTTATTAAATTAAATGTAATTATTATATAAAAACAATAAACTGATTTTAAAAATATCTAAGAAACGATAAAACTGTGAAATTAAGTTTCCAAAATGTTGAACTATTTATTTTTTTCAACATATAATATTTTATTTCGTCGTTATGAATATATTTATTATATATATATATATTTCTCAGTAAAAATATCTAAAAGATTATAAAACATTTCAATATAGATAAAAAAAAATGTAAGTTTAACTTTTGTAAAAGATTTTTTAAAATGTAAGTTAACAGAGCAATATTATAGATTGCAACCCACCTCCAAAAAAAAAAGATTCATTATAACATAATAGCTGAACAATCAATCAAACACAACTTTAATTTTCAAAACTATGATTATAAATTATTTGTCGTTCAATTATAATTTATGACAATATAATATTCTGACGTTTAGTACTTAGTATTAGAATAAAATTTAAACCAACTCATAATATAATAAAACATTGATTATTATGACACACATTTTAATATATATAGGTATATTATGAGATGTAAACAATGACGTATTGTCATCTGCATTTATTAAAGTGGTATATTATTATACTGACTTATTCAAATATAAAAATGTATATTTTTTTTTAATAAGTTTTATTTCATATCTAGCTATGTGTCATAGATATTTGTTATTTTATTTTATTAATCATTTCATATTTTCTTTAAATATATTAAATTCTTATAGGTAATTATGGTTTATTTATATCGATTATGTGCATGTTAATTTACTTAATTTATCGTAAAGTTCATTCACTTTTTGTCCTTGGCTCTTGCAGATATTTTAATAAAAAAAGAGTAGGTAGGTACTCGAAAAATTTGCAAATATTCCACATATTTCAATCCGTTTTTTAATGCTTATATATTAGGTATACTTTTACAACTACTTCGGCTATTTAACAGGGTCAAGAACACTTCATCAAAAAAAAACAATGCATTAACAATCTTACATCCATAGTAAATATGATACACAAATTATTTCTTTATTGATAAAAATTCAAAAATCGTTTTGGTGACTATAATATATGTACGTATATAAATTCGCGCATGTTAATCGAGATTTTAGAGCTGTAAATTTACAATAAATCGAGTGAAATCAAAATGAACAACGTTTAAATCCTGTATATTTTCAACGTTTTGTATTTTTTTTTTTTTATATAATTTTTCAAAAATGTGTAATCGATATTTTCATTTTTTAATAAAAATGATTCAAACAATAACTGTATATTTATATTTACCACATTTGAATTTGCCACACCAATTGCTACACATACTATCAATACTATTCATAATATAGATAATTTTTGTTTTAACAAGTGTGATATATATTACTTGCACAAATATTGAAGTCAAAATAATGATCTATATCCAAGTGCCACAGGGACATATATGTCATAAGGAGGTTAGGATATTTCTCTTTCGAAATTTAAACGAATTCCCTGTCCTAACTTTTTTTAGAAAGGCCTTTCCCGCGTGTGAGTATAAGTATGAGCGACATTTATTCATTAGTTTTTCATCGTTTTCATTCACGTACCGTATTCGCTCAAAAAAGTATGATATCATCGTTTTAAACCTTATATTTCTCTTGTTAAAAAAACATTAACATTAGCCAACGGGTTTTTATACAACGAAGCTTAATGAATTAATTGACGTATGTACACTGTACATCATAAGACGTATATATTTAACGATCATCGCTCATCTAAAATGTTTATAAAACCGCAAAACGGCCATCTGGTAATTTTCGTAAAGTAGACAATCCAAGAACATTGGTATATTTTGTATTTTATAAACAACAAAACCCTTTACTTTCGTAAACATAAAAAACATATTTTTAACATGCCAACACGTATCTCCATAAGAAACGTGTTCCCATTCGTCTTGCCCCATAATGAGCGACCAGCATAAATTAATCCAATATTATTACTCCAAATATTTAAATCCATTTCATATATGTATTTTGAGAAAAATAAAGATGATTTAATACATTTTATGAATTAATTTCCCTGAAATAATAAGTACCTAAATATTTCAAGATTTTATTAAAATTTCAGAATAAAATATGATACATTTCGAAGACTTAAATCCAAATTAAAACAATATGTATAATGTTTATATTAGATACTTTAATTAATATAACCTGACTCTGACACTGACATATCTATTAAATATTTATTCGATGTGGGTGTGAAAACAATAGTATATTAAATAGGTAGTTTAGTAGTTCAATCGACAAACAATTACTGCAACCCATTTCGAAGGTTAAGTTATTATTATATAAGTTATATTATGTAATAATACCACTCGTGAAAAAAAAACACTAAAAACACTTGAAAGTTGAAATATATTTACTTTTTAAATATATAAATGTATGATTGTAAAAAACAATTTGAAAAAATATTTAAATATTAAATATAGATGGAAGTATTTCTTAAAAATACATTTATTAAAATACTTTTCAAATTTAAATATTTTATTGTAAATTTATTTATAAACTCGTAAAAATACTTTGTAAAACAATTTACATTTCAAAATATTAATATTATAATAATGAATTTACAGATATATTTATTTAATACATGTTTTCATAAATAATATCAATATTAATGATGGAGAAAAATAATTAAATAAATAATTAGATAAAAAAAAAGTTAATTTAAATACTTCTCAGATAGATATTATTATTCTGAAGTAAAAAGTGATCTGATAGAACCTACAAAAAAAATATTTAAATACCTTAGAAGTTTGCGACTATATGATGATATTTTGTTATCAACTACATCAACGATCTACTAAGAACCTACTAATCTATTTCAATTAAACATTTTATTACATAGATACGAACACAAGTATTTAAAAAATTTAGATAGTATTCCAAATACATTTTTCCTTTTGTTTTTTTTTATTATTTAAATATTCTGGAAAGTATTTAGATTTAGTATTTTATACAAAACCTTAATACTATATTATACTTATAATAAGTACTAAAATAAATCAGTTTTATCAAATTTTTATTAAACTTTGGAAGTTTCTAAAAAATTTTTATGTTAATACAAAATAATATATAATAATATATAGTATAATATGTAAAGCTTAAAGTCTGAATATAATAAGTAACTATAATTATATAAATATAAACTTAATAATTGATATTTAATTACTTTTTAGGTAAGCACCTACCAAAATGCGTTTTCTTTTAAAGTATTTAAAAATGTTTTTGAATGCATTTTTATGCAAATTAAAATTGTAATACATTATTATATTATTATATTAGAGCTTAAATATTAAAATTTTTTTTTACAAGACCGATAATATATATTATATATATATAGTATGTATATTATATTTATTAATTTTACTTTCAATAATATTATATATTTACAAAATATAAAAATATAAATTAATAATATTCATTTTTGTCAGTATTTTTCAAACAAATACATAAATATTGACTATTTATAGGCCTAAACCCCACTGTTTGTTACAGTAAAATATTGATGTATTGTTTTTTATATAATATATAGTAATTATATAACTTCATAGGTACCTAAAACGATTTTCCGGGAGTATGTACTTTATTAGTCATATTGAAAACAGCAGTGACAGAATTAAGGAAAAAGGCCCAAGAGGTAATAGTTACAAATAATTCGTTTAAAAATGATAACCAAACTTAAAATATTTGGGAGAATGTAATAGATAAAAAAGTAAGAAGTAAGATATTTGTTAGGATAAATCAGTTTATGTTTATGCCTGGGAGATCAACAATAGAGCCAATATTTTGCATAAGACAGTTAGTAGAGAAGTTCAGAGAAAAAAAGAGGAATTTGTGTATGGTATTTATTGATACAGAGAATAATAATAATAATATAGATGGACAAGTTATAAAGTTGTGTGGGGATGTAGTGGATGAAGTTGAGAAGTTCATGTAATTAGGATCTATTCTACAGAAGAATTGTGGTTTTGAAAAGAAACCAAACAAAAGATTAAATATGGGTGGATGAAGTGGATAGACGTTTCAGATATTTTGTATAATAGAAGAATCCTAAGTAGGTGTAAAAGTACATTATATAAGACAGTAATAAAACCTACAATGATGTACGGATCAGAGTGTTGGACATTGGATAGGAAGATAGAACGGAGTAAAAGTATGGTAGAAATGAGAATGTTAAGATGGATTAATGAACAGAATAGAAAGGACAAAATAAGAAACTAATATATAAGGGGCAGTATAGGGGCTAGCTTTTATAGTAAAGAAAATGAAAGAGAATAGATTTAGATGCCTAGGGCATGTTTTAAGAAGTGAAGAGACAGAGACAGTAAGAGTATTAAATGGAATATATGTTGATGGAAAGAGGGGAAGAAGAAAACCAAAAAAGAAGTGGTGATATAATGAAGTGGGGATGTATGTTAAAAGGATGTAAAAGATCGAGCTCTGTGGAAGTTGAGGATGAAAATTAAGGATAGGGACCCCAAATAGTTGAGAAAGAAGGTGAAGGAGAAGAAGACGAGTTTTTTTATTTTGAATGAAATATTACACCACAATAATTAATAAATGTTTTAATGTCTGAAATGTACAAAAAGAAAATAACTAAAATAATAACAAAAAATGAGAGTAATACACCATCAATAATAATAAATGTGTTCAAGCATTGAGATATGAACAACATGAGAACTGAGAAGAACCAATGGCGTAAGTGGAAGATAAGTGGATAAAAAGAGCATACGTGGAATATCAGAAGAAAAATATAACCAAAATAAAATAAATTAAAAATAACAAATTTTTATGATAAGAAATAGGACAAACAAATCTAATATTTTATATAAGAACTCATGAGAATAAGGATTGCACAAAGGTAATGACTGATAAGTTTAAATAGAGAAGAATAAGAAAGAAAAACAGAATGACCAAAATGCATAGATGAGAGATTATTGGTGAAATACTTCTATGCGAGGCAGTATAGTTGAGTGATAGAAAAGATAATTTAGATTTCCAGACATTACATAAAATCTTATAGTGAATAGACAGTAGATCAAAAGAAAAGATTTTAAATGCAGAAAAGTGTATAAATTATTTAATGGCAATGGCCAACAGTTAACTTGTCTGCAGACTCATTAGCTAAATTACAAACTGCCAGGACATCCACAGAAATTTATATAGGTACTTAATTATAGTATTGATTTTTAGAACAGGTAATCTAATCTATTACAGACCATTTCTTCATAATTACAAGTAATTTAATTTTACGACTTTCCTGAAAAAATGTTATTTATTTAATAATATTTAATTTAAATAATGGTAATTTATTTGTATATATATATAGAAGATAAAATATGCACAAAATAAAATGGGACGTGATTTTTCCAAGTGTTTAATTTCAAAATTCCATATAATATGCAGCTCTTTACAAATTAAAAACACAAATAGCTCAAAATATACCTATACCTAAATTCTAAAATATTGTTTTATATTTTGAATATAGAAATACTCCTCTATAAATTGTAGATATGTGCCCATCCTATATTATTCAGAAATAACTTGGCATATCAGATATATTTTACATGTTAATTTATTTCGTCCAGGATCCACTTCAAACGCTAAACCTATACCGGATTTTGAATGGGTAAGGGATTACCGAATATCTAGCTGATATATTCGGAACACGGAAATTCTAGTGGTACAAACGCGTTAATATAATTATTATATTTATTGTTTGTACTTAAATTTCTAAGCCTATAAAATAATTATTTTAGTATTAATGGAGAGAAATTTACCATGCGTATAATGAGCAAATTGTTAATTTTTAATCGATTTTACCTGACTTTATATACCGGATTTACAAAGACTTATACTTTCATATACTTGTACTTATAATAATAAATATATAGGTAGGTATAAATAATCTACTATTATAATTATTGAACAGAAACGGTTTTAATAATAATGTGCTTATTTGTAAAATGTTTAAATGTGTTTAAGCGTAAAATTAATTAGTAAAATCAAAATTCTTAGTAATATTTTAACATTAGTGTACAAAATAAAATACTTTTTAAAATCATTCTATATAAACAAGGTTATACTAATATGTAGTTTATTTTATACGTATCCAACGTATCGTTTTATGTGTAAAACATTTGAGTAAAACGTGAAAAAAATTTAAATGACCTTAATAAATTGAACCCATTGTTATACAATATTATGTATATATAAATTATTATATGCTCAAACAATATACCGTATAATTGGGCAAGTTTGCATTTTATACAGTACTGCTGTAACTATATAATGTCATTGTCATCGAATATGGCAGTACATACGCGTTTTGGCAACAATAATAAGAAACATGAGATTTACTATAAACATATCCTTATAAGACAAAATTAAATACCTATATAAAAAAATGCAATATAAATTATTAAAGTATAAAAAAGAATGACTAAATAAATACATTTTATGAAAGAAAGTGACCAAAATATGACTATTATTTTTTAATGCGGTTTGTTTATGTCTTAAAAAATTCCTTACCTTTTGATATTATTATTATTATTATTATTATTATTATTATTTTGCATGCAGTGCATGCAGCATGCTGTTGGCAAATGATATAGTACTAGTAGGAGAACGTCCTGAGGAAGTAAATTGTAGACTTGAAGAGTGAAGGAAAACTCTTGAAGGTAAAAGATTAAGGATTAGTAGATGTAAAACAAAATATATAGTAAGTACCTATGTTTTTGGCGAAATACAACACGGAGCGAATGGGGAAAGGCCAGTAATGATGTTAAGAAGAAATTAAATAGGTGAAGTGGAGAAGCTTAAGTATTTAGAATCCTTTCTACAGAAAAATGGTAGTTTCGAGGAAAACATGAAACATAGAATTAAGTATAGGTGGATAAAATGAAAAGCGTCTAGTATTTTGTGTGAAAAAAGGATCATGGTTAGGTTAAAAGGTAAATTGCATAAAACATTGATGAAGAAATTATGTTCAGGACGATGTATGGATCAAAATGATACCAAGATATAACAGAGAATGAGCTTCATAAAGACGAGAATGTTAAGGTGAATGAGTGGAGTAACTAAAGTCTAGAGAAGACAAAATGAGAGAAAATATTTTGAGGTAGCTCGAGTATACTTTAAGGAGGGAAAAGATAGAATCAATAAGATTAGTAGATATAATATATATATAGAAGGAAAGAAAGAAGAGAAACACCGAAAAAGAAGTGGAAGAATTGTGAAAAAGAGGTGGAATAAGTGAAGAGGAGGCCAGAGATCGAGTTGATGGAAGTGCAGAACTACCAACCCCAAATAATTAGTAGGGAAGGACAAAGAGGAGAAGAAGACATAAGAATTATATAAAGTTAATTTAATGGGTTATTTCTAATAATATTATATATTATATACATTTTTGTGTAAAATTAGCCACTGGGCGTAATTAATTAATAATATATACTCGTAAATATAGGCAATTTAAAAATAGTCCTATTTCAGCAATATTTTTTAATGTTTTGCAATAAATTCGGGAGATGTACGTTTCCAGGAATCCTAGTGATTTTAGTAGTGTTTTAAAACATCTATACAAATTTAAACACCGTAAAATAATCTACGTTTTTACATGAGCGATATTTAATAAAGTGAAATAATGAAACTTTGAATTTTCAAATTATGATTTTCTTAACTCTTAAGTGCATTATTTAAAGAAAAGTAACAAAAAGTGCCCTAACTTTAAAAAGAGTGACTTACTACTTATTCCAGCCATATAATAAAAACATATAAATATACTAGCTGAATTACCCGGCGTTACCCGGATTAGATTGTTCTGTTTTAAATACTTTTTTAATCTTTATAGAAACTTTTCTGTATAGGTACAACATACCAATCTTATGCAACTTCGTTTGTCCCATTGTTTAGTATTTTACATATTCTATTTGCTTAATTCATTTTGATAAAATTAAAAAAACTATTTTATATATTTACAATTCCACATAATTCGACATCAGTGCCACCTATGGTACACAAACTTTTGCAGAAAGGCAATTATTCATACACTTCTCGGAAGATTTTAATGGTCAATTATTCATAAACTTATGATTTTTTTAATTTTAAAAAATATTGGGGGGGAGGGTGAAATTTTGGAGTTATATGTTATGTTATGCAAAATCTTAAATAAAACCTAGAACTCGATTGCAATGTCACCTACCGGGTCCAATTGTAAACCATCCAAGGACTCACTCTAACACACACAAAAAATTTCCATAAAAATCTGTCCAACCGTTTAGGAGGAGTTTAAATACTTCCAAACCGACAGAAGAAATATATATATAAAGATACATAACATATATAACACGGTATAATTTATTCAAATGAATATATTAATTTCAAATTGTATAACATATAAGATATTCAGTGTAATATTTTCTGATTATTATTTTATTCAATTTATAGTATTATACTCCGAGTAATGATTCGTTTAAAATATGCGGGGTTGCATATTGTATTATGATGATAATATTATTATATAATCTTGTGAACTTAAAATTATATTTAGGGCTCGGCTAATACGTATAATAATACATTCCAAACCATGATGTATGGTTTAATAATGAGTAATGATAACAGTAATTCTCTGTACGTGAGTACTGCCCATTTCCTCCGTTTCAATTTTTTTTTATTATTAAACACTTGTTTACACTCAGTTAACACGAATTATTCAACACTGACCCTTCTAAACCTTGAATTATGACGGTAGAGACATATTATGTTAGGCGAGACACGTTTATTATATAATAATATTAATAGCATTTTTCGGAATTATATTTTAAATGTTCTCGTAAAATTTATAATCAATATATAATTTATGAATTTATACAATTGCAGAGCTGGAAGTTATGAGAGCTGAGAAAAAATTGACTTAGTGACTTTAATTATTTAATAATAAAAAAAAACCGGTTCAGTAGGGGGTGAAAGCACTTCCAGATGAATATATTGCATTTGAAAGCAATGATAAATCATTTGCATTTGAAATAACTATTCAAAGCGGAGCTTCGGTATAAGAATGATTATTACTGTCAGTTATATTATAATCAATATATGTTATTATATAGTATATATTTACCGTAAGAACACACCTGGCAATATATCTAATTGAGTTGTGACCTCCTACTAATTATAATATAAATAATATTTATTTACAATACATTTAGAATAATTTTGGGTTATGATTTTATCTATTTCATTTTACATAAAGTATATATAAAATTTAATCACTGTAAATAAAATATTAAATTATAAATTTTGTGTAAATTTCATAATTTTAAAATTATTTTCGAAATCACGAAGAGAATTTGTTGACAGAAAAATAAAAATAAACATTAGTGTAAAATCACTAACTCCCTCGCTACGCTCGGAATCTAAAAAAGTGACCAAAAACTGACTTTTTTATAAAAAAAAAGTATTTTAAGTACCTATATATACTGTTAAATATAAACTTAATATATATTAGATTTAAATATATTAAAAAATTACAATACATGTTATATTATATTAATTAAAAAAATTTTTGTTAAGAACGATATTTTATTTTGGTATTTTTTTATTGTTATAAATACTTATTATAATTACTTAGTTTTTATACAACAAACTAAATCAATTCAAAATAAGATTATGATAAACAACCAAAAAATCAATTTTACCAAAATTTTAATCAAATTTGTACCTATATACCAATATCTAATATGTAACTAAAAACCGAATTTGAGTAACTTATAAAAAGTGTACGATATTCGATAATATACTATAAAATATTACTTAATTTGAATCAAAATATTTGATAAAACAAAATTATGTTATTATTTAACCAAATGGCAAGAATCCTAAACTGCTTCATAGCACACTCCACACACTCCTATCCTTTGAACTTAAAACTAACAATAACCATGAAAATAATTATTTAAGTACCTATATGATTAACTTAAAAAACGTATATATAAATCACTCGTCTCATTTCACTTGACTCGGTACGCAGCCATTATTATTATTCTACATTTTAAAGCATGATCGATAAATTATCTCATTCGGAAAACAATTCTGTAGAGCGAAGATCAACCAAAACAACGTCAACTTATACACGATTAGGTACTGAAATAATCGCAATATCAAATTATTTGGAACACTGATCAGAAATTGATTTTTTTAAAATACCTGCGTTTATGTTTAATTTCAAATCTATCAAATTAAACTTTTTACACAATAAAAATGGAAAAAAAATTCACTAATATAAATGATTATTCACTACATTTACCATTGTCACTATAGAAAATTAAAAGATAAATATAAAATAACACTAACCATATAATCTTCGTTAATTATTATTAAAATGTAACATCATTCCATTTCATTGATCATTCAATTGAATTCTTTTAGTTTGTTTGAAAAGTATTCAGTATTCTACCTATAGGAAATAATGTTCATATATCCATATATTTATAATTACATGTATATGATCTCATCAATCAAAGAATAAATAACTCTTATTAATAACCATATTTAACTGCAAATTATATTTATTCACCATCATTACAACGGCTGCTGTCAACAAAGAAATACTTTTTGACAAGTTATTCAATAAATGTAGGTATGTGCAGCTAATTTATTAACTTCGAGGCTAGAATCACTTTACGCATCATTACGCGCTGTAACGCTATATAATATTATCAAATAATATGAATACAACTATAAAATTTAATTTTAGTTAAAAAGCTCGCAATATCAAAATTGAAAACTTATTATATCACATTATCGCATACATACGGTAAATTAAGTTTTACAACTCATGAAATATAATTGTATGTTTACGTACATTAATTTTGACCAAAAATTAATTTCAATAATTAATTGATATATTTCAATACAATATTATCGGGGATAAAGCACATAAACAAAAAATATACACTATACCTTTCAAAATACTTCCAAATAAAGTATACTTTCACCTACTTATTGGGCCAGTTATACACTATTAATTGGGAAATATAGTGATCACCGTAAACGCATTTGATAAACATGTGTTTTACCGTACAATTTTTATATCGTGTTAAAAACTATCACGTAAAAATCGAAAATTTTAAATTTTAAAGTACAAATTAAATTATTTTTGCAATAAAAAAAAGTTTAAACATGCAAAAAAATCGGAGAAAAAAGCTAGTCGAAAAACTGTTAATAGAAAAATAAAAATAAAACATCCTGGTAAATCTAATAAATCCTTCGTACCGCTCTGCAGAATCTAAAATGTATTGAACACTTTAAAATATATCTATTCTAATAGTTCTGTTCGTCTAAAAGCAATTATATATTTAATTATTATATAAGATGAATAAGGTAATTTTAATTAAAAAATTAAAAAGTAGAATATGTAAATGTTTAACAAACGTGCAAATCATTTTATTACAAAGATCTGTGTGCTCATGCATATATTATTATATATTTATATATATATACCTACTCGATGTATACTATAAGAATCCTCAATTGCATCCCTGCAGCTATATTTATAGAATACGTGTTTATTCTGAACAATTCCAACTGAAAACACAACTAAATATAGGTACTCCGATTTAATGCTCATGTAATAATCGATTCGTTGCCATCATTGCAGCCTATAGATACATTCGGTTTTCAAATAACAGATGTGACTTAAAATCACACATTATCGATAATATTTTCGACACATATCTAAGTTATATATGTAATATTTGGGTTCTGGACGTCATGTTCGATAAAAATCACTAAATAATTATTGAGGTATTTCGTTAATTTATTTCACGTCATGGTTAAAATTGTGATGTTATTAAAACAAATTATAACCCTTAGTTAATTAAAATAATACTCATAAAAATGTCCTTATAAATCTCGAATTTTAAAACTAAAACATTCAACACGAAAAGTTTGGAGTTTTCAATCTTCAATGCAAATTTCGATATGCGTAAGGTATTAAGAAAAATAATAATAATAATTTTAAATTATTTCATTTTCACGTTACTTGACTTTCGTACTTGCAACCTTGTGAATATTTTTCACAGAATAATGTAACGTGTTAAAAATTAAACTAAAAATTAATTATGATTACCTACCTTTTAAATTATTATGCCTTTTTTTAGTTACGATACTTTTTTATATTTGGCCCACAAAATATCTAACGTCTAGCACAAATTTTCTGTGATTATTTGATGTAGAAATAAATATTGACTATTAATATAACTACTAATAACGATTGATGATTCCAATCAATTTTCAATAACCAATATTGAACATATCTAATGTTACAATAATAATCATAAACCTTTTACAAATCTACAATAGCAATAAAATTTAAATTGATATAGATACCTATTAAAATAATATACATACAGTTTTGGGTAGTAACGTAACGGGTGTTACTCGTTACTGTAACGTAGTTACTTTTTCGAGTAACGTTGTAGTAACTTCGTTATTTAATTTTTGTAGTAACGTAAGAGTAACTACGTTAGTTATCTATATAAGTAACTTTGTAAAATAACGTGTTACATATTTATAAATAAAAAATACAATTTATTCTAATAAATTTGTCTAGAATTGCCGATGACCCATCATATCTGCGAAAAGTAGATATTCTAACGATTGTATATGATTTTATATAATAAGTTGGAGTAGGCATGATATTGAATTTTATAATATTTGACTGACGACTATCAGAAAACAATAAAGATATTTTTGAAATTTTATTTTATTATTTTCATTTTTACATATTTTAAAATGTTGAAAGTAACATCATTGTAACTAATTATTTTTGAATTGAAAAAGCAATGTAACGCTATTACTTTTGTATTTAGGTAACGAAAAATCAATCTAGTTACCTTTTAATTTTGTAACTAGTAATGTAACTTGATTACTTTTTAAAAGTAACTTACCCAACACTGTATACATATTACATATAAATATATCATATAGGTATAATATAATATAATATACATTAGACGATTCGAAACACGGCTTCGTCGATCTTCGCTACTTTAATTAATGTTTTAAATTCATCCTATACGTAAATGTGTGATTTATCAGTGACATGCATCAGACGGCACGCAACCATAGTTTCATATTCAAAAAAATTCAAGAGAGACAACCGTATGAACCAATGATGTAACTTTTATTTTAAAATTTAACATTTCGTCATAATATCCTATCTTATAAAATAAGAAGAATATTTTCGAGGGAGTACAGAAACTATGTAAAAATGTTTTTTTTTATAATTAACTACATGCTTAGTTTTTTTAATTTTTCAGGAGAACGTTTTTAATGTTTAAATAATCAATGACTTTTTTCACTTATCCTACATTGAATCGAAATTGAAAACAAATTTTAAATAATATTTTGCTTGTTCAAACCATATTAGTTATTAGTTAGAATTTTTAATCAATCATTAGTTATTTACAACAAAAAATTGTTATTATGAAAAACGTACGATCCTTTTATTACTAACAAAACTGTTGGTATGATTTAGTTTTATCTTTACAAATAAAATTATTTAGTTAGATACTGCATTTTTGTCAGGCAAAACCTGGCTTTTACGTAATTCGTTTAGAAATTTTCGGAAAGAACCTTTTCATACTAAACCTGCATAGTATAAAGACGTAAATATTTACACATTATACATTTATAGCGATTTCAGTTATAACATAAGTACATTAATATATATTACATACATATACTTGAACAAGCCACCACAAACACGTGTCACGTGCACTTTTCGAAGTACTCTAAGCTAACCACCAGAATTCGTGTAGGTACTATAATATATTTTTTGACATACATCTGAACATGCTATTATAGTTAACATTCATTTATGTATATATGATGATAACAACCATAATACATAACTATATAATAATAATTGATCTCCTTCAGATCCAACATGTCTACATAAATTATATAGTGTGTAATTAAACGTTGTAATGAGGTTGAGTCTTACATGTAAACAATGTTAAATTTTCAAATTAATTACTATTACGATTGAGGTTTATGAATGAAGTACATTTTATAGCATACACACTGTACAATATACACTTTGACATTCAAAAATACTTTTAAAAAATTCATAATGAACGCTCACATTCATATTATATATTATATACTAACATCATATGAAAAAGAAGAAACGAACGATTCACAAATAATAATTGAATAAACCGTAAAGAATTTATAGCTTGAGTGTACAATGAAAACAATATTATAGGCAGTATAACGAAAAGAGGACGAGATAAAAAAAATATCTAAAATTGCATTTAATACATGTACACAATAACAGTTGATGTTAAAAGTAAAAAGTTTTAACAAAGCAAAAAATCTTTTTACAAAATAAAGCTCTTCAAAATATAAAACTTCAATAAACATTACGTTCTTCTTATATACGGCAATAAATATCATATAATTTATCACATGAGAATAGGTTTTTCAGCTCGAAAGATGGCGAATAATATTTAAAAAGACGAATTAACGTGTTAAAATTAATTAAAAAAATACTTGGGAGAATCCACAGGTATAGACAATATAATGTCACACACAGCATACTGACAGTATTATTATTAAGGTAGGTAGGTATATATATTTTGTTCTTTTGGTTTCATTTGATAATATTACAAAATAATATACTTAGTACCAACCAATTCGTCAAATATTATAAACTATAACCATTATCAAGCTTATATAATTTTTGTACTCCATTAACGCACAACAATAAATTATACTTGGATAAGCAAACATAATTATAATAATATAATAATATTATACAATTTACTTTTATTATTGTCTACAATTTGTATACACTAAAACAGATGAAACTTTCCATGTTTTTTAATGATTTCTATGAAAAAAATATCAAATATATATATTTTTTTAATTGTTCTTATACCAATCAGATTCTTCTTTACTCAAGCTGTAACCTAAAATTTTAAAGGATATACCTACTGTACTATTATGTATACAATTTTCTAAATTATATTAATTTTGTTATTTAAAACCATATTGATATTTCTCTAATAGAGTTCCCCAAAAATATCCATGTATAGAAAAAAGAGGAATATCTATCGATATATGGAGGGATAATAACAATATTTTCTATTTATATACATAGCCCTGCAACTTTTCACTTTCCTATACTCCTCCCTCTATCCGTTCGTTTTATTTATTTTCTATTTGCAGTGTCATCTTTTCATTGTTTTTCAAAGGTAAATGGTCTACTTTATACTTTTTAGCAAGTTGATAAAAATCGAAAGATCCTTTTTATTATTGACAATAATTAGTAAAACGATAATGATTTGTAAGTTAAATTTGATTTGAATATATTTTATAAAATTTAATTTTTTGGTTCTGAAGAGATTCCAGTATTCTTGATCGTATATACGGCACACGCCACTATAGTTATTTAATAGCGTAAATAGGTATACTCATCAAAGTGTTCAATAAAGTTATTTTCGATCTAGACAAATTTGAACATTTATAAAATTTGGTTCCCTCGTCATGTTCATAGTTATTATATACTACAGCAGTATACCCAGGCTTAGAACCGAAAATATAAAAATACCGGCATTGAAATCGGAATATTTTGAAAAGCTTTTAGTAACGGAATCTGACCGAAACTCTTCTTGCATTATTTCAAAAACTTTTAAATCTTAACCAGTAATAATATTTAACTATAGACATTTTTAGATTTTTATCATTTTAAATTTAAAAAAAATATTGAATAATCCTGATTATTACTTTTTATTTAAACGGTCTGTACCTACTCACTACTATATTATGTATCACAACTATATTCAATTGAAAGAAATACTTTACATATAAAATTTGTTTACGTTATTAATCTTCCTATATTACATTAAGATAATATTACGAAATATTACAAAAAATATAGAACTAAGATAACCTTCGTTTATACAGAAAATATAATTTATATGATCACTTCTTATTGCTATTTATTCTTATTTTTTTTACACTTTAAAAACGTTTTTTGTTTATTTTGTGATAGGTAGGTATTTAAATAATACGCCGGTATTCACTAAAACCTATACCGAAACTTATCGGAACTTTTTATCTGTAATTTTCGATAATCCAATCAAAACAAGAAACCCAAAGGGTTAACTTTTAAAAAACTGAAAACTGGAACAGTCACGACCATAAAAACAATCAATTTTATCACGATAATATTTAATAGTATAATATTAAAATACGTAATACGGATTTTACCCAATACGTTTCGATAAATCGATAATACGTTTTTCATCGTTTGTAGGTATAACACGAAAAAAAAACCGCGCAAAATGCCAAAATCGAATTTTATTTCGGTAGTTCGCCCGGCGCTTGGTACATTATTTGCGGTCGTTAAACGCTACAAAGGGCGCGATACGCGTCGTTTTATTACCGCGCGTATTCAAATGTCGGCTCTTCGGGTCTCTATATACGTAAAGGCGTATATTATTATATCGTAATAATTCGTGTTCCTACACGTAAATAATATTTTATTAGCGGCAAAAAGGAAGAACGAAAACGTAGCACTCACCGATGTACTGCAGCTCTGCATGAATCCAATAATACTCCGGTCCGGAACAAAACTTCAAAAACGCTGTAATATATATAATAAAAACTAATTAAAAAAACGCACTAACGTATGGTATTTTACAAGGAAAAAAAATACCTAGCTAAAAAATCGAAAAATGATTTTCGTCGACGGCACGTTTTTCGAACGCACGCGCACAACAAAATCGTCCACTCGGCAACCGGTCCCGCACGTACACTGAGAAGACGTGATGAATCGGCTTCGCCGGGCCTCGGCCGCCGCGCCGCCGTTCCCGCTCCCGCACGTTCCCTGCACCAGGACGACACCGGTCGTTCGTCTTTCGGGTGCTCACTCTGGCCAACCGAACCGGTCGAAGCGTTGCTGCAGCTATCAGGGACGACATTCGTGCCAACGCACACGCACAGTAAACAAAAAAAATGCATTCAACCCTTACCCCGGGCTCGCGCCGTCGGGTTGGCATTGCTGAATAACCATCAAGCGAGGGAATGCGTGCGCGAACGAGTTCTCTCCCGGAGGGGGGAGAGGAGACCCGGTTTTTCTCCCGGAGCTAGCAGCTGCGCTGCCAGTGGTACGCACACATTATTATAATATGGTTGTTATTGTTATTAGCGTATAACGTAACTTCAGTGTGTGTACTCGCGTAAGACTCGGCGACGTGACCTTGCGGATGACGACGAAGAATAGAAAAAATACCAAATGAGAAATGAAGAAAAAAAAAAAAAAGTAATAATACGGTTTTGGCCTTAAAGGTATGCGTATACCAATTTACACTGTACAGTAAATACGTACACGCACATTATATATATATATATACATATATATGTGTGTGTGTGTGTGTGTGTGTGTGTGTGTGTGTTTGTGTGTGTGTGTGTGTGTGTATTTAAGGATCATTGCAGTAGATTAGACGTAAAATAACGTGTCGTAAAAAGCGTGTACGTATCGCTAACCACACCGCGAAATTCACATTAAAATGTAAACGACGTGTTTACGAAATGCGAAAAAATGGCAATGATTTTTTTTTTTTTTTTTTTTTTTATGTTCACTCTCCCGACGATGATACTCTGTAATGATACGTATATTTGAGTTGGTATGTGTTATTTGCGAACGTATCCGAATAGCCCGAGGCGGCAATATCGTGCCGTCGATGTGGTTGCCATCGTCGTTTGATACCAGGGGCGAATTTTTAGTGGACGTTTTAGCCCCCATGATTTTTTTATTACATAAACTTAAATATTCTATAAACTGTGTGATAATTATTTATAAATCCAAATAACCCTCGTATATTATATAGGTAGGTAATATAATAACGATCTATATCATACGTGAGCCCGACGGCGCTCTTCAAAATTTAAAATGTAAAACCGGGCCGGACCAAAGTTTTTTTTATACACAATAACATACGCGCCGAGCTAAACTTCTTTTCATACAAAAACATACGGGCCGGGCCAAATCTCATATGTGGGTTGGGCCGGCTGAGCTCAGTTCGCAGAACTGCAGTGTCGATTAAAGTGGTCCAAATTTCTCGCATCATTTATTAGTTTTTATTATATTGTTTTATCTTAAATCGTATTAAATCTAAATAATTATTAAAACATATTATTTTATAACCAGATATTTTTCTCGATCGAATTCCATTTACAAAAATATACAAATATTAGAATAAGAGATATAATTTTTTTTTTAATACTTTTCAATTTTATAAATACACCGACTTTAAAGCACGGGTATTCTCCGTGACTACTATACTTGTAAGTTGTAATAACACTCATATATAAATAGATATTGTATTATTTATAAAACTGGACAGTATTTAAAAAAAAATTATATTTTATTTTAGTGGTTGTATATTCTTGGAAATGCAATCTTTTGATCGAGGAAAATCTGATCATAAAATAATATATTATAATAGTTATTCATAAGACTTACTATTTAGGATAAAATAATAATAAAAAAAAAAAAACCATAAATGGCCTATGTTATACATATAAAAATGACTACTGTTCGGAGCACATTCTGGCGGATACGACAAATTAGACCTTTTCTTTTCGCTCCAACCTCTAATAATGTTCATGGCTGGTTTTATACAAAAATATGAGGGCCAGAATTTAAAATTGGAAATTGTCATCGTCTTTATAATATTTCAAAAGTAATTCTAGTCAACATTTTGATTCTTAACGATTTTTATAAATTATCATTATAAACAGGTTTGGAAAGCCCGTCCCTCCCCTTTACGAGTGTGCTAAATTCCCAGTTTCTGTACCTACGTATTTTAAACAATGAACTATAATTTCAAAAACAATTTTAAAATAATTTGTTATATTAAATTACAGTTTATTAATAAAAATAAATATATATATCTACTATACCCAGTGGTGGATCGTGCCAAGGGGCACACGGACACAAGCTACCATCCAAAATATTGAATAAAAGAAAATTATTTAACAAAAACTTAAATTAAATAAAAAAAAAATTAAATATTGCGTCAATAATATAGTCGACTACTATAACTGAAAATTACCAAAAAAATGCTAAGTTCTATGCGATAAATCGTATAATACGATTATTAATATTAATTAGGTACATACGACAATAGACTACGGACACCGCGCAACGAAACAGTGGTTACAGCAGAGTTGTATTCAAATAGATCATATAAAATTCAATAATATTGTACCCACTTTTCGGCACGAATTACATTCATCGGGAATCGGGATGTGTCGCGTCTTGCAGACCATACCTTAATCATCTATCACATTGTACATTGTATACAATATAGCCGCTTAAAGAAAGTAATTTCTGAAAAATAAAAAGAGAATAATAAATTTTAAAATAGGAGATGCCTAACAAAAAGTCCGATGATAAAAAGTCTAATGGAATAAAAGTCCACGAAAATAGAATTGAAGATACTGTCGTCACCACAACAGGCCGATAACTTGGCACAGCTGCGGCCACGCAAAATTAGTATTGTTAGTAATTGTGACTTTTTTTTTTAAATTTTAGACTACTTTTTACTGGACAATTTTAAGATGCGACAATTTAAGCAGGTTCCATACATCCGTAGCTCTTGCCGTCCGATACGACAACATGGCCTAATTATGATGTCAAAAATAATTTTCCTGCGGCTTTTTCAATACCACACGATCCACGCGGCAAACTGGAAAAGCGTGGTCACAGATACATCAAAGAAAAGCATGGCGACCAGACGAGATAGTATAGTATAGAAGTAATTTTGAATAATACCTACTCATTGCGTTACACGTACAAAATGTTATTACTAATTTTTCTGCCTGTGAAATTGGTTCTTGAACTGTATTACCTACCTATACGGATTTATAACAAACCTAGTTGATTTTTTAAAAAAAATTAAGTAAAATAAAAATCTAACAATATAAAAAATTTTGTAGACCTTTATTTATAGACTTATATTTGTGGACTTTTATTCCATTGGACGTTTTGTCTCCGGACTTTTTTCACCCGACTTTTTGTCGTCAGACTTTGAGACAGAATACCGAATGGAACACCATCTAGAACCGATTTCCTATCAATATCATACTAATGCTAAGACTCTTCCTCGATTTTTACTGATCAAAATGTGTACACAGAAAAATAAAATGAAAATACAAAATAAACATCATTATAAAATCAATAACTTTCTCACTTCACTCAAAATCTAAAAAATAAAAAAGGAATACGAACAAATACAAAAATTAATAAACAGAGTATATAGAATATGTTATAAACAATAAAAAATAAATTGTTAAACGATCACCATAGTAATATATATTACTATAATATATATAGTATATATATATATAAGTATATAATATATTTTACCAAGTTTTTTATTTTATACTTTCTAGTATATTCTCTTAAGATCTCAAATTATATTTAACATAATTGTTCACAACATCATATTACATTATACCTACTAGTATTATATAAGGACGTCATACAAACTATTGAATAAAAAAAATATTGATTGTTATATACCTAATTTTAAACTATTTTCCTACGAAAAGTTAAATATTTGAATGAGCAAATGCGAATGATTAAAATCGTGAACAGCAACATTTTCTGCGCAAAAACTTGGTCATCACAACATTGTATTGAATATTTTAATCGTTTTTCTATGGAACATTTGAAAATATGAATATATTAAAATAATTTAATTTTTATCTTGAAAATTATTAACACTAAAATCTGTTATTCAAAATCAAAAATAATATAATAATAATGGTCATGTCTAATTAAAATCAAAATTTTGTTGTTCGATATTTTTACTACAATTTAAGCCTTAATCTACTCAACTGATTAGTAATAACTAATAGTAATAGCCCAACGAAACTTATAAGTACTTATTTTGTAAATAAATACAAAACGTATGCCTATATGCCCTATATACATTAAAATTATTTTTTTCTACTTAAAATAAATGATTATTTTATCTATAAATATAGTTATTACTTTTTTCAAATATCTACACTATTTATGTAAATAAAGGTAGGGGACTATTATAGTTAATGTAATAAATTATTAACTATACACATCAATTTTAATTAATTATTCTTCATTAAATTTCAATTATATTTTAAACTTAAATTTAAAGTTAAACTATATTATTACATTTTCATAGCACAAACAGTATAATATTATGTACCTAATTTGTCTAAAAACTAAAATTTACAAAACTGCCTAGATACAGATAGCGTAAGTTGGACCATTTTCCCTTTGCTATAAGAAAATATTGGAAAATAAATTCCAAAAGTAATTCTAAGCGAATTTCGCTATAATATAATTTCCCTACTTATAAACATTTTTCATTATTTTTGGTTGTTTTCCATTACGCTTAAAAAAATTACTAGAAAAATAAAAAATGAACCTTTCTAAAGTACCAACTAAAATATATTTAAGATCAGAAAGCTCTTAAATTGAAAACATCTACTCGTCTCATTCTATCAAAAAAAATATACCTATACCTACATACATTCAATTTTTTTTCTATTCTATTCATCAAACAATGCAATATTTTTTCTGATCCTAACTCCCTAATTTACATTCACAATTACTACATTTATATATTATAATATTACTAGTTTATTGTATTATGAGTTTTTGAAAATATATAGTATAATATTAAGTTAAACATACACATACTGACAATGAGCAAAAAGCACATATTTTCTATAGGTATATATATTTTATTATATATATTCCTATATTTTAAAATATTTTCTCTTTTATTCTATCAAATATAATGAGCAAGGCACAGGTATGTACTACTCCTGTATACCTATCAGGTTTAATAATATAAAAAATACATAATAAATTATTACGGCTTTGCAGGACATTAAGAACTGGTAAAATTCCCTAAAACAATTTACTCTTCTGCGGAGATGTTACAAAAAAAAGAAGGTAGGAAATTTACTCATTCGCATTGCCCGGGTTTATTATTACTTATTAATTATTATAGTATCCCACGCTCACAATTCGAGACAGCACAGTAGAAGCATACCGATTCCGGAAATCGATATAATACCTATAGTCGTTGGTACATAGTCTTGTAAAATATATTCAAATACATGTAATATATTTAAATATTGAATACTAGTATTTAAATCATTTTTGTGCATTTTAATGTATTACAATTAAATTTTTTTTAAGTATTCTAAATAGCTTTTAGAAATATTTTCGACAAAATTAAAATAAGTAAGTACTGATACAAATTTAGATTTATCATATTTTCACAAAATGTTAGATATTTATCCAGAATATAATGATGCTGGATAGATAATATATTATTATATGTACAAAATGTGTATCGTGTATATAGTAAAATATAATACATGAATAAAATAAACGATTTTTTTAAATTTAAACTTAAATAAATACTTGTATTTAATAAGTAATTAATATTTATAAATAAATAATTTTTTCAATAAAAATAATATTCGTATTCGAATACTTTTTATATATTTGTAAAATGCTTTTTTTCAAGCATCTATACTAATTTTTAAATAGTATTTTGAGCACTTTTTGTGCAAATATATACAACTATTATTTAAATCATTTTTAAAAAAAAGTAAAAGTCCCGTTGGTAGGGATATTACATTGGATAAGTTGACGATCTCCTATAATAAAATGCAATTAAATTTTTGTAGAATTGGCTCTCCCCCATTTGTAAAAAAAATCACTGAATATACTCGAGTCTCATATATATTATACTAATAGTACAATAAAAAAAACCTGACAAATTACCTTGCCATGCACTAAATATATTCCTATTATATAAATAACACGATAATTTCACATTTGGCACTCGGTTAGCTTGTCGATGGGATATTTTTTATAGAGTAATATAAAGATCAAATCGGTCATATGTTATTTTCTATGATATACGAACTTTTAAGCTTCATAGTACCTACTCAAATATAAGTTTATACATTTTAGAATAATATACGTTTCTTGTATATTTATTAAAATTATATTTTAGTATTTCGATATTAAGATATTCATTTTTTTTTTCGTTGATATAGTATTAATAATTTTTACAAAAATGTTTCATTTTTAAATTCAAATGCAAATATTGATATAAATACCAAATATGGATAGAGTGGTGCATATTAATTATTATTGTTTTATAAAAAAAAAATATATTAATGTATTAAAAATGAATACCGTGATACCATGATGATATTCGTTGTAAAGTCAGTTAAAAACTGAACTCTTTATTATTTAATAAGAATTACGGACTATATAACCAGTGTTGAGATTAAATAACTAAAAATATATCTAGATAAAGATAAAAGATAAACCAGAAGGATTTATCTAGATAAAGATAAAAAAAAATCATTTTTAAATATCAATACATTTTTTCTAAAATTTTTAAGATGTTTTATCAAAATCAATAACCCAAAAAGCGCATAATATATTATGAAATAATCATAATTTATTTATATAAAAATTAAAAATAATACAAAATCAAAAATGAAATACAACTTAATACTTTTAATTTTTGCAATTTTTAATTATTTTAATTTAACAATTTAAATATACCTATAAAATTAAAAACCTAAACCTTATTTCATATAATTTTCATGTTTCCATTATCGACAATATACTATGTTGCCATGTAGGTACATTTTATACAATTGTGTGTAAAACTCATTTGCATTACAACGGTCAGGTTAGGTTAGGTATAAAAATTATAATGAAAATTAAAGACACGAGTACACTTTTTCCCATATTCCCTATACTATATTTAACTGTAGAATTTCGGGTACCTATAGGCTATAACCATTGTAGATAATGGTAAGTTTATCTCGACTTTAAATAACATTAGAAGTCAGAACCAGACCACATTGTTATATATACATAAACCATTGTACGTGGCCTTTATATTGACTCTTAACAAGTAACAACCGACAATTTATTTATATACTATGCCGTCTTAACAACCTTTTATTTGATTATATCTTTTTGACCAATAAAACGAACGTATGAATGGCCACGACCGATTTAAATTTAAACCAGCTTTAGCAGATTCTTTTAACATACTATAAAATACTCATTTTTTCAGTCAATAGGAATATTTTTTTCCAAATTGTATTTTAATTACCTACCTAATAAGTATGATTTTATAAAAACAAAATATTAAGAATTTACTATTTTTTTTTTTAGGTCTTTTACTAAACACCTATAATTTTATAAGTATTATATTAATAAAAACAATAATATAAAAAAAAATAATATAAAAATTTACAAAAAATATTTTTTATATTGTTTTGTCTATATATAGGTAGAATGTTCCATTTAGAAAATAAAACAAAATAATTATTTTTAGATTACCTCGATTTTTAATCTTGTTTTTTTAATAAAGGTACATCGGAATACATATTTTGGGACATTTTCAAATTTTAATACCATTCGTGCACCTCATATATAACTTACTTTTTATAACATTAATCCCTATTTTTAATAAGTACAAGATTCGGGTACGTCGAATTTTTAAAAAAAATTTATATATAAAAATATATAAATCCTGATTCTAAATCTGTAAAAATGTAAAGGGATTTCATATTTGAAAACAACATTATTATTTTTTACTTGGTCAATTTTCGATACTGGCAGATTTAGATTCTTTTGGTCATGACTCATGTTAGCATATTCACCGATGAAATTAAAACCATATACATAAAATTAACTGACTTAAAGTCATTTCAAATTTTAAAAATCTAGTTTTATTCAAATGTATAACTACAAACTGTACTCGGTAAATTTTTGATTTAGATCATACATATATCATTTATATACTTTTTAGGTTTTTAAACATAAGTTTAAAACCCTTTATACCTTTCTCTGCTATGTCCGTCAATTTGTGCATCTCTCCGTACTTCGTAGTTATTAATATATTATAGTTTACGAGGAAAATTTTTGATTTGGTTACTAGATACCTAGATATTATTAATATATTTAAAATTTAAAATTAAATAATTTAAAACATGTAATATTCTTATAAAAATAAAAATATATACATTATATTATAAAAAATGACAACGAAAAACAAAAAAAAATATATATAAATGTAAATTCAGTATTAGAAGAATTACTCATTTATAATGAAGTAAAACTAGTCTTAATAATATTTTAAATATACAAACAGAATTTAAAGATATTAAAGATACATATTGGACAATCATACATAATTTTCTAATAACTGTTTTAATATATTCATGTTACTATTATTGTCATCGTTTAATAATTTGTTTCTAATTACTTATAATATATTTTACGCATTGTGTTTATTAATTTTCATATATTTTTTTTTTTTTTTATTGTATTTTTTGCATATTTTCTTTTTTATGTATTATTTTTTTTATAATATAATACATTAATCTTACTTAGTTACATATATATTGTTATTTTTTATAATATATATTTATTTTTATTTAGATATTATTCCTTTCGTTTTCTAATATTTTTTGTTTATTGTTTATATACGTTTTAGAAACCAGGAATTTAGCACACTTGCAGAGTGGACTTTCCAAACTTGTTGTTCATAGGGCCGGATTAGTGGGGGTGCATGGGGGTGTCTCATCCCCCTTACCCATTAAAGGCAGTCGGCGAAATAAAGTTCAGTTGACAAAAACATAAACTATAAGAACTATAAATTCTTTAGTCGGCAAAATAAGAAAAAAATTGATGATTTTTTTTTTATTATTATTATTATTCTTATATAATTCTATTATTTATCCTTATTCTATGGCTACGTGTGCGTGGTATGGCATATGTTTGCTAGGATCGCATGATAGATTATCGCTTAGATTCCCCCACTTACTAATTTTACCGTAACAAAATGTAATCGCCTCACTACCACCCGCCCTCCTTGACGTTTTCAGTCCATACTATCTTAGTTCGTGGTATTACGCCTTATCCGATTTTCAACCGCATTAAAGACTCACGCATCCGACATGCTTTATCAGACCCACGAATTAAGATATACAGGATGGCGAATGGCACCTTATCAAGTGAAGACAGAATGTTCTTTTTTCCCAATTTGACTTATAGCGCTATTTTGTTGCGGTGGTGGATTGTGAACTAATACAGTGTGAAAATTTATTCAGAATCCGGGACAATTTTTCAATCGAACTTAATATTTTATTATTCTGTGGTGATAACCATGAAAAAATGGTGATAAATAAAGAACTCGTGTTGATGATAACTGAGTTTTATTTACCGCATTAGTTCGAAATTCACCGCTGTCATCGTTTAGCGATACGCCGATGCAAGTCAAATTGAGTAAAAAGAAAATTTCAGACCGGGTAAAACAATGATAACAGATCGCCGTTCGGCATCCTGTATATCTTAATTCGTGTTCAGACCTAATATTTTTAAAACCATGACTAGTAGAGATAAAATATGGTCAATAACCGTGGTTATTACATAATAACATTTTCCGGTTGATGGTTTTTATTTTTTGTTTTCAAAAAAAAGGTGAATTGATAAGTAGTTTTCCCCGCCTGCCCATGATATTATGATTATTACGATTACACTAGTTGAAAATTCCGATAGGGACGCAGCCTACAAGAAAGAGGAGCTAATTTCTATGATTTTATATAAAATGTAATATTGTTTTATTGTGACTTTGTGAAACTTTGAACGTTTTTCGAAGAAACTGCGTAAGTAGATCTAAATAATATAAATTATAAACAAATACAAGTATTTTTATTATCATGCATAATACATAGGTAGGTAGTTATTATTGTTATTAGATATTTATTTATAATCAATATAATATAATATAAGGTATATTATTAAGTTATATTATTACCTATATTATGCCAATAGGGTATAGGCTATATTAAAATTATACTAATTTAAACATTCTTTTTAAAAATTTTCATTTTAATTTTATTCTCCATTTGTACTGTATTCAGTACATTTATAAATATAGTTACCAAATAATTTTTAATTTGTCGATGATTAGAAATATTAAATTTAAAAAAGTCGTCCAGATACATATGGTGTATCATTATTATTTTAAAATTTAAATAAAAGATAAATCATTGCATTCAAAGAACGATTCTGATTCTTCAATCTTCTTGAATCATAAACGATTTTTCCTAATTTAACCTAATTTTTAAAGATCGTTAACATTGTTGGGCATCCATAGAAAAATACATATTGATTCCAAAGTAGATATTGATGTTTTGGCTCAAAAGTATAGACAATTTTCTATAGTTATGTAGATTTATTTATGATGCTAAAAAATTATTTAAATATATAATAATTCGATGTATGTTCTATTGTAATGAGAGGGAAACATAACCCCTACGGCTCATTTACGGTATATTTTCTTATATTCCCCTCCATCGAAAAATCCTGAGGACGCCACTGCTGTATACCTATACCTGTAATATCACCTAGCAGACTCAATGAAATATTGTATTTGTAATAGATAATATATAGATACATAAATGAAAAATTATATGCAATATGCATATATGATGTAATATACAGGGTGAATTACGATGATTAAATGCGAATTTTTCGAATGATATAGAGACACTCTCTGTATGCATAAGCCATAAGAACACAATCATTTATATTAAAATAATATTATGCATTATAATTTATATATACGTATAGTACCTACCTATATAGTAATAGTATAATATATAATACGCATGTCGCATATATATAATATATAATATACCTACATAATACATTATATAACAGAATGGAAACAGCTTTCAAATACCACGTATACCACGTATACCACGTACTAATCGTTATCAATAACGCAGGGGTTGTGGTAAATAATATATGTTTTCGGGTGCGCGCCCTCATAATATCGTGGTAATATTGCATTATATAATATAGCAGGGAATAATACAAGACGTGTACAGCATTTGGAAATAGTTAATAAGTGTATTGTAAAACATATTTCAAAATATATAGAGGCTTCGAAAATCCGAGGAAGAGGGGGTGTCCTAGACGAAAATTAATCAGAATTCGAAAGTTATTGATGGATTGAAGATTATTGCAGAATGTGAACAAACTGAGGTCATTTTTATAAAAATGTACCAATTATTATATTTTTGGAAAAGTAATATTTATGAAATATAAAATTCGGAAATTATCAAAATTCAAAACATTTTTTTTCTTTTGAAAACATAATTTTATGAACAATCAATTCTAGGATTTTAAGTTTATTAAATAAAAAGCAGTAAATACCAATTTCCTCAAAATTTTAGTTTTCCTGAAAATAAAATAATTTCTAGAAAAATATTTTTAAAACTTATTTCTTGAGAACTCACCCCCGAAATTATGTTCAAAAATCAAAAATTAATTTTAAAAAGAAAAATAGTAAAATCCTGAATGTTTTGTGTATTTTACTAGGTAATAAATATAGCACAATATTAATAGAATGTTTTCAAAAATACGGTTCACAAATGTTGATTATATTTTGTCTTAATAATTTAATTTACTTTGTACAATAAATACCTACTTAATTATCTATTATAATTATCTATAAATAAATATATTATTTTGAAGAATGATTTTGAAGCATAAGTGCTTAACATAGGTAGCTGATAAGCTGTTTTATAGATGATTTGAATTTTATTTAAATTTATTTTAGCTAAATTTTAATTCACATTTGTTTAAATCATAATCAGATTTCACTGTATCTCAAGAATAATACCTTATTTACTTAATAGTTCGTATACTTACTTACTAAATGAATTTGTCCATGAACACGGTGATGAAAATTTAAAAATACAACTTCATTTTGTACGGACCCTGGGGGGTACCGAATATGTTTTGATTGAGAGGGTGGGGTCAAAGTTGGTAACTTGGCCAACTCTAAAAATTGATCCAGGACAAGGCGTTTTAATTTTTCATTAGGCTGTTAAAAATATTTCAAGTTTCTGGTACCTACTTTAATTTTCCAATTTATAATCATTTTCGGCCTTTTTGATAGTTATAATTATTATACATACATATTTCACCTATCTACTCGGTAGCCATGACTTGTTTATTTGTTATTTTCTAACTTATAATAACTTTTCATGTTATTTCCCTTACAAAAGCTAGTTTTTCGTTAAGCTTCTCTACTTCGAAAATCAAAATATTGCCTCTATAAAGTACAAATTAGAACAAATTTCCTATCAAAACTATCTATACCAGAAAACTTTTTTACCATCTGCCCGAAAAAATGTATGCTTAGTTAAAAAATAAATACATATAAAAATACGACGTCAATAGTGCTACAGTAAATATTTAGTGTACATTTCAAGTTTTTGTCATTTTAATTTTCTAATTTATAATAGTTTCCGCCTTGCTATTTTCTAATTTATAATAATCTTTCATAATATTTCCCTTATAAAAGGTTTCTTTAGGCTTTGCAAATTAATTAGAAAATCAAAAAATAACCTCTATAAAGTACCAACTAAAACGAATTTCCCATCAAAATTCTTTATACTACAAAACTCTTACTTTACTCTTTCAGCCAAAATAAAAAAATACATCATAGATATGATTACAAAATTGTTCAGTCATAAAATGTGTTCGGTTGGCTACTTATAGTACCTACTAACATTGGGATTTATAACTCTTCTGCACTACTCTCATATCATAATTGACTCACTTTTTTAATCAATAACACTATCATAATTGTTTACAAATCAATTAGCCAATTATTCAGTTTTTCTTAAATGGCCGACTGAGAAATGAAAAAAAAAAAAACAAATTATTGGTGTGGGGCTATCTATTATTAACATTTCAGCTAGAATTGATGAAGGAACATTCAAACTATATACCGATTAAAATAATAAATACAAAAAAAAAATCAGAAATAAGTACCTTACATACCTAGTACATATATGTATGTATACGAATATGATATTGAATATTATGCTATTGACAGCTCTAAATTTAAATCAATATACGTAATAAACCATTATTCACTTTTTGTTCCCATTTGTATACCTACTTGTTTATTTCAACAATAAAATATCTTATTAGTGTACCTATTTATGCGATGCACACGAAAACGCGAGTACCTATATTTCTTGTTAAATATATATAGGTACCTATATAAATATAACTGAACCCTGTGTTTGATCATAATATCCATTTAAACATCGATTTGATTAAAAAAAATATATATAAAAAAAAAATCGTTTTTTTTAATACTTCTTATTTTAGATTTTGTTACACGCACAAACAGGGTTGTAATATTATAACATTTTACAATTACATAGAATAAACGATATAACAAAATAGTTATTATGTTACTGCCAAGGTTTTGCACCCATATAACCATAACCCATAAAACTTGTATAACCAATATAATATAACCAGTAAGACCCATATAAACTGTGCAAATCCCAAAAATCTATAACCCATAAAACATAGGCATGAATGAAATCTACTGCAACTTATACCTATTAACCATAACCCAATAAACCAGAGAGTCAAGACGGGTTAAAATATTTCGGTTTTGCCGTTTCGGGTTTAAAAACGATTTCGATTTATCCAGTTTTATCCGATTTTTGAAACCGTTTTCAAAACCGGTTTGACTCCCTGCAATAAACACAATATAGAGTCGTTGTAACCGAAACTCAAATAATTACATAATTTTAAAAATAATGTAATGTATTAATTTATGATGGAATTAAGTCAATAGGTTATTTTAGATTAGATTTTTTAACATTTATTACAACATTACAGATATATTTTGTTTGTTTACACAGTTTTACTTTATTATTATTAATTGCATCTATCAATTAAAACACCAAATGATACATGAAATTATTTTCTATTTTAATTGAAGTTTGAAATTACATTTTCAGAATTATCATTTTCTGGACTTCACATTGTAACCCCGGATGATATTATGATTATCCGTAATAACTAATAATGAACGTGAAATATTACACAATTAAATATGTAATCAAATAAATAAATACCTATACAATCTTTTCTCGTTTATTTAAGTTCATAAAATATATTTAGAATTTTTTTTTCTCAGCTGTTATATTAAAATTGCTCTGTGCTGACCAAAATTGATTTGTCCGAAATAATAACTAAATAATTTGATAATCCGAATATATAGCCCACATTATGGGTAATATACCCATTTTAAAATCCCATATAAATTTAAAAACTTACATAACCCTAACCTTTATTTTTGCAGTAGTATATTGATCACCAAAAATGAATACCTGTATTTAATAAAACTGGTACACAATTCTGATTATTATATCGTAATAACCTAAAATATAAAATAAATAAATATATAATAGATTTATTTCATATTATTTGACAGCAATATTTCAAACTACAATTAGCAAAGACTCAGGATGAAAATCGCAGAGATACAATATATTACATAACATTCGTTTTTAATTTGGAATTATGGAATTATAAATTGAAATTATGGTGTCAGCCACGGCCAACTACGTATTAGAGTAAAATTTCCGCAAGAGAAATATTTGTTTTACAAAAATTAAAAACGATTGTACCTATGTAGGTACCAACTCGTATACTTTTAATTTATTCCTTCGTTTTGTTTTAAATGTAATTATTTTTTTTTCTTTTGTAGACAATGCCTACACTGAAGTGAATCATTTTTAATTTCTAGCGCATATGTGTAAACATTAATTTTAAATGCAATTTAATTAAATATTGATATACTATATACAATATACATAATAGTAATATGAATATAGAATACCAGTATATAATACAACGTCTGGTGTCACCTATTAAATCTGTTTCGTAAGCGCTGTAGGTATAGCGGACAATGATCTAATGCAACACTTCTCATCAGTACCTATATAGCTGCAGGACTTGAATTAAACATAATATTATAATAACATCTCTATGAACTATCATAAAAATAACATTGTGAAGAATAGATACCTTACCTATCAAAATATATCGCCAAATATAATATGTATGTCCATTGTCCACCTTTCAACATTATAGGCGTCACGCTGGTTAGTCTTCTTGTCATTTTCTTTCAGAAACAGAATGTTCCTAATCCCTTCTCGTTCTTTCATTGATTACTAATTCCTTTTCATCTCCCAGTCCTTTTACGTTCTATAATCTCCTTCAAATTTTGAATTTATTATCGATTCTATACGAATCATTCCTATACACTCCCTTTGTCATTTTCTAAATTTTCCCGGTAGGTATATTGCACCGAACGATCTACAAAATGAATTTCACCTTTAACATTGAAACAGTCCGATTATAGGTCTAACCGTGACTTGTCGCAGGAATAAAGTAATCCGGACGAAGTAGTAAAATGATCCTTTATTCTTAATATATTTCGTGATGTTGAGTTGGTAGATACTGTTCACAAAGTTTTATTATCATACAGGTTTATAAATATTGGCGGGGTTCGCCGAGATAAATGGTCACATTTGATAACGTGATATTTAATAGAAATATATACATATATAAATACAATAGTTGTACTCCGAGGAGTTTACGGTAGGTATCCTCGCTGCGCGAGTAAAATGATATTTACTGAAGGGAAGCCGACAGGTGGTGCGGGCAATCCGAGGGTAGAGTATCTCCCGATTGGTCTGACCGCCGTGGATGAGCTGGCCGCGCGTCCGGCGGTACCCAATGGGGTCCGCAATGAGTGTTGAGTCCCGGGAACCGGGTGGACGGTTGGGTGGCCTACAACCGTCGACTTGGTTTGTGGCTCGTTCCGCCGGTAGTTCGCCGAGGGTTCCGAGGGCTCGTTCGCCGAGGGTGGACGGGTGCGCCGTGGGAAAAGTCTCCGGCGGTGTTAAATCGGCGACGTCCGTGGTCCGATGGAGAGAGGGTGTCCGTGGAGCTCGCCTCGGGCCGTCCGACGGGTGGATCCGAATGTTGCCGATGTTGGTCGGGTGCACTGCTCGGTCGTGGTTGGTCTGAAACGTGTTGCCGAAGTCGCCGAGGTCCGCTGGGTCCACTGGATGGTGTCGGATTCGCCAGGTGATGCTGCTGATTCCACTGGCGGACTGGTGCCGGAGTCACTGACGCTCGTTCAGGGAGGGAGGAAGGAAGGAGTAGCGACGTAACTTGCAGAAGTAGAGGTCGCTTGAGAAAGGAAGTAGGTTTAACTTGCAGAAGTAGGGACCGAAGGATGGATCTGACGTAACTTGCAGAAGTAGAGGTCAGGGGAGTAAGGTAGAGAATGTGAAAGTGTGGGGGCCCGGAATGTCGGTTCGGTCTCGCTACCCAGTAAACCACGTCCTACCAATATATAATCGGTTGTTTTTCGTTGGTATCATTGTTCATATTTATATGGGTAGATTCCGACGGTAATGTACGATTTCCTATATACCTACTCGCCAAGCGTTAAAAGGACGCTATACCCGCATTTTCTGTCTCCATATATCTAATTGGCAATATAGCAAAGTTATACAATGCAGAATTGAAATAATGACGTTTTGGTTAACTTCAGAGCTTAACACCTATTATAAAATTCATTGAAATGAATAATGTCGAGTGAACCTTGTTGGGCTTTTTGTAAATATTGTCTGAAAAAAAAATTATGGTATTTTTAATTTTTGATATTTTTAAACAGCTTTACTTTTTTGTCAGACTATATTTTACAAAAAAGCCCAACGAGGTTTGCTTAAAATTATTTTGCCCTTTACATTTTGTAATAGGCGTTTATACTCTAAATGTAACTTAAACGCCAAAATTTCAATTCTGCGTAGTGTGATTTTGCTATATTATCTGTTAGATAGATAGAGACAGAAAATGCAGGTATAGCGTCCTCTTAAGAGTGAAACCTGTTTTCGCACGAAAGCTCGTCCGCCACGCGCAGGTTTGAATTATACAGCGTCACCCAAAATAACTTGATATACCTACCATGCGTGTATGACAATATTCAATAAATATTTGCGATCTGTATGCCAACATAGCGCAGGCTGTTAGACTATATGGTAAGGTTGTGGGTTGGAAACCGGTTCCGCCGACTCGACGGTTTCACTCTTAAGAGGATGTCGCACCCGCATTTGTTGTCTCCGTCCATCTAATATAAGCAATATAGCAAAATTATTACACTACGCAAAATAATAAATGTGGTGTCCACGTAAAATTAGAGTTAAACGTCTATTACCAATTTTAAAAAGGAGAATATTTTCTGGAAAATGATGTATCCTTTTTGTAAAATATTATTTACCAAAGAAGTTATAGCGTTTTAAAAAAAGGAAAACTTAAAATTCTGTAACTTCTTTGAAGTATAATCATGGGCGGTTGTCTTAGAAAAGACAATCCTAATTAGTAAACTAAATAAATATAAAATGTACCATCCGTTATCACTGGACACCGATGGTGACCTTCAATTGCACACATAAAATATTCGCGGCGGGAAGGTGTTTTCGTCAAGTTGGTCACGAGACGGGGTGGACGGTTATAGGATTATGATCGGTCGTATTTACCAATATACACGTTCGTTCAACGTATAAGTAATCACGGACCGTGTCAGAACACATGTATTATATTATAGACATAATAGCATAATGCATTATAGTCACTATTTACGATGTATTTACATGTGTAAGTGCATAACATTTTAATAAATAAAGAATTTAAAACATTCATGAAAAATGCGTCGTGTTCTCAAAACCATTTTCATACTTTTGAATTTGAATAATATTAACTATAATAATACGAAGTATAACTAAGATATAAGTTTATCTACTTATATTGCCTGTATATTAAACGTACCTATAATATACCTATATTGTACAATCTATATATTTTATTCAAAATGAACGAAATATATTTTTATTTTAGATTCTGAACTTAGCGAGGTCTGAGCTAGTAGTTTTACAATGAACCGCCATATGTTTTTATTTTTTTTTCTCTGTTAACAAATTTTTAACCAGAAGGAGCCAAGGAGGATCTTTGGCGTTAGTATGGTATTAATAGGAAATCAGCTGTAGATGGTACCCTAGCTATACATAGCGTTTTATGAATTTTTTAGTAATTTCCGTTGGGAAAAAGAAAAAGTTCCAATTATACAGTGTATACATACATCATATACTATACATAAATATACTGACAGACTACATGCCTACTCCGTATACATAATATGTACTTATTGTGTGTATACTGACAATTTAGATTTAAGGAATTTAAATTGGCCAATATTATTATGTGATTTTTATTTTATTATATTTTTTGGCTACTAAAGTGCAATTTCTCAGTTATTGTAATTTGACAAAGTGTTTATATGGCTATACTTATAAAATGTATACTGACATGTTTTATTGCCATATATAAAAAACACAACTTTGTAATGCTATACATACTTATACAGTGTGATAAATTTAAAACTAACTTTGTGTAAGCATTATGTATAGATACGTGCAGATTTCGGAAAAAAAATTAACTTGGCGTCGATTTTATACAGTATAAAATGAAAGTCGATTTTTAAATATAACAAAATAACAAATGAAATTATCATGGTTACCTTTTTTTTTTTTTTTTTTTTACATAATATTATACCAAAGCTCCGCTCAGAATCGTTTTTATTGAATGCAATGATTTATCATTGCTATCAAATTTAAAATAATAATAATACACCATCATGTTCCAGGACAATAGACCGACTTCCCCTGCCTATATCATACTCAAAGTGCTAAGTGCTTCACTGGCTTTTTTTATTTTATTATTCTAAGTAAAATTTTTACTTGGAATAATATAAAACATTTATATACCTAATACGTATATACACTATATACTGAGTGACACAGTCAATTTTTATATTTACGAATATTTATTTTAATTATTCAAATTTCAATTAGAAATAATTATAATACTAAACAACTAGGTAGGTACCTATATTTTTACGAAAAAAATCAATTTTTCAATCATATTTTAAATTCTGAGCAATGATCAAGATATCTCTTAGTTTTCAATTATGTTTATTTTATTTTAATATTTTCTGGAAAAAACATAACAAAATAACATAATGTAACAAAGTCCATCATAAGATTTACCGACCCCCAAACCCCCTATTTTGATAGTTCGCACGATTTTTACGATTTTCAGAAACCGGCGTGACATCGGAATATAAAAATCTCTTGAGTTTTAGGAAATGAAAAATATTCTGAAAACGTCTATGTTTCGTCAAATAACGATTTAAAGAGAATATTATTTTATAAAACAATATTAATTGTGTGATTATATAACACATTAATTGCGTTCTATACTGTAGAAAATGAAGATAATTTTTATGTTAGTATATTTAATTTTGATATGTACGTAATAAATAAATTGATGAAATTTGAATTACTTATAATACTTATCTAATAGGTATATTACAATATTATAGTTATTGATAGTTTAGTTCATTTTTTAATTGTTTTATAAGATTATATTTTCTTAAATCATAATTTTAATGAAAAATATATGTTTCTATAAAATTTTTCGACATTTTTATATTATTTATATATATAGCGTTGAGTGACGCTGGAGTCTGAAAATCGCAAAATTCGTGTGATATATATATAAATAGGAATTTTGGTAGTCGGTAAATCTCGTGATCGTGATGTATTGTTGTATTGTGTTTGTATTATAATATATTAGTTAAATAGCTACTATAAGTACCCTTAAACGTTCTGAATTCGCAAAACGTAAAATAAGTTTTCGATAGCATTCACTAACATGAACTGATTCTCGAAGTTTGTACAGAAAAAAAGAAACACTCTGTATAAGTGTATAGTGTATATACACAGAACTTTGCCAAGAATCGTTTTTGAATCCAATAATTTATATCTTTGCTATTTCTAGAAAAATAAATATACATAATTGTAAAACCAAGAAACTCCTAGTTCCGCTCTCAATCTAATATATTATAATTATAAAGGTACCCAGTGAGAAACAACCCTTATTGTTTAAAAAAATTTTATATTGTTTTTAACTAAAAAAAAATAATTAAACTAAACTTCCAACAAAACTGTATGAAATTTATCTGTGAGGGATAAATATATGTATAAATACAACGTACATTCATGATCAAAAAATTACAAATTTTAAAACTTCAATATTTAATTTATGTAGGTACTATTTATAATCATATTCGGTCAGTAACAAATGTCGGGCTAACCTGCAGTTGTCAGCTGCTTTTTGTCCAATTTTAAGATCGCCTATATAAATTACATACATAGGTATTATATTTCACATTCCCTTTTTAAACTTAAAAGTTTTTTCTTGAATAGAAAAAATAATAATAATGCTTAAAGTAAAATTGTCGCCAGAATTTGTATCACAATATTATATTAGGTATTATATAATGTACTGCAAAGAACTTTTTGTCTACATATAGACAATTTTCAAGTATTAATATTTATCAAAAGAAACTTCTTGTGTACTGAAGTAGACATATATACTATATATAATATATATATATATATATATACGCTAACTCATGTACTTACTGAGTACTCCCGACTCCCGAGTTCAATAGGGAAAGAACTTGAGTGTTTCAAACATCGTTTAGCAAAAAAAAAAAAAAAAAAAAAATGTTAACATTTTTAAAACTAATATAGCTGAAAATGTATGCTGATAAAACCTTCTACATTAAATTCGTATATGTAACTGAAAGAATTTTACACAAAAGGAAATAATCGAATTTCGCAGCAATCTATATACTAAAATTGAATACTGAATTTGGAATTCATTTTTAGATTAAGTTCTATAAACAAGATTGAAAATGACACTTCTCAACAACAAGAAGTTTTCTAAGTATCTATTGTAACATAAAGAAGTAGCTTAACAAAAAACACCACAGACGTATAAAATAATATTTTAATTGTTTTAATAAATCAATATGTGTATTTTATAACAAATTGTATAACTCGTTTATGATGAAAAATGAATACTTATTTATTATATAATATTTTCTCAACAGCTGATGCAGTTAGTAATGGCAGTATAGCCAACATAATTTGTTACCTTGCACTATATAATATACCTGCTGTAATTACCAATAATTACAAAATTAAGCAGATTCCAATAATAATTATAAACAAATTATTATTTTTAAATCAATAAATATAATTCTTTAAAGGTTGTCTATAATCTATATAATATATATTATTATTAATATATAACAATATATATCAATTAGTAGGACTGTCCCAAAAAAATTTTATCCAGAAAAGGTAACTTTTTCAATAATTCGCCAATTGAACCCCAGACCTAAAAATGAACCGACTAATTGCCGACTGGACTTGATATCGACGACTTATTTCCTGAGTGAGAAGTGGGGGGAGAGGTAGAAATTATTTCAATTATTAAATTATTAATAGCGGCAGAACGTAAATCATGCAAATTCATGCGAATTACATACCTACTAAATACTGACATAAAAAAAAATTCAAATTTCGAAATGGGCGTGGCTGACGCAATTTGTACGTTGTAGAAACGTTTCACCAGCTTCCACTGTTAAATAAATTTAAAGATGAAATAAATAAGCTAATCAATTAAAGATACATCTATATCATGAAAAAACTATTTAACCAATTTCTTAAGATCTGTATTATATGTATACTGTATAGAAAGAAGTAGGTATGCTTTTTAGATTTTGTTTTTATTTGTTTTACCTATAATATACAATATTAAAATGTAATTCTATTTTTATTTATTTTTAACAAATAACATAAAATTTTTAACAAAAAACGTACTTAGGTAGATTCATATCATTACATCATAATTTATAAAAATTTGTGAAATATTTATTTTTAAAATATCAATTTTAAACTAAAAAAATTTCAAAATAGCGTAAAACTAAATTAGTAAAAACTAAAATTAGTAAAATAATATTCGGTAGCTAGCGATTCTAGCCGGAAATTATTGTCGTGCGTCTACGAGTGAGGTTATAGAAGAGCCGAAAAATATAGCATAATATAATAATAACACCACATGATACATTAAACAAGACTGAAAATCAATGTAACTGTTTGTATATTATAAAATATATGTATGATAATCGTGTTTTACCAAAGTATGTACCTAACGTAAAGTGTTAAATCGTGTAAAATAAAAACGAATATATAATATAATGTCAACATAAGTACGCAGTACTTATTATGTACATTATATAGGAATATAACATGTGTACTATTATAATAGTGTCTATTATACTATTGAGATTGGAGACAAATGTATATTTATAATACTTGATCGCGATATTAGAATTCAAAAATAATAAAAACTGTTTTATATACCTATGAGTATATCATTTTTAATTTGTTATATAGACATATATTATGTTAGTTAATATGTTATATAGGTACAAAAATAAATATAACGTACTTTTTTGATAAAATAAATTTTACTTATAAATAATATAATATGTTGTCATAGGTGCGTATAGATGGGGCATGGTGTGCACGTGCACCACCTGCAATCTCAATAATTTATCGTAGAAAATTACAAATTTTAGTGGTCGCATAGGGGTAGGGGTAGTACTAAAGCCGGAAAATTATCGAATGACTTTTTTTTTTTTTTATGTATTTTCTAACCTACCCTGGGTAGTAACACGAATGGTAAAATAGAAATGCACCACCTGCGAAAAAAGTCTGCACACGCCTATGTATGTTGTAAATGTACTTATACAAATTGGAAATAATACAAATCTAACATGTATAGAACTGCAACCTTTTACAGTTTTACCTTATTTAATTTCTCGGACAATACGACTTGTTAATACAAAAATAATATGAAAAATTACGAAAAAAGTATAAATCTTATATACCTATATTTACATTTATATATATATATACACTTATATACCTATAAATTATAGGTAAGTACTAATATTATCTAGGTTCTATAATCTATACCTGCATAACAGCTATTTAAATAATATTTATTGATAAAATATTTAGTAAAACGAATACTTAGAAATATTTGTATACGATTAAATGATTTATATATTTATGTACCTACCTACTTTATTGATTTATTCAAAGTACCATTTTACAGATTATGTCATTAACACAATTAAAATTTCTCTTAAAATATTGTATTTAAATTTTTAATAAAATGAATCCTTTATTACTTTTACATATACCTATAGGTAATATCTAAAATGTAATATTATACTAATTCGATTTTAGATTCTGAACCGAGGAAACTATTGATTCTACTTTTTATTTATTTATTATTATTATTATTATTTATTGTATTTTTATATGTTTTTTCTTTTTTTTTTTTTTTGATAGAAGGAGTCGAGTAGACATTTTGGAGCAGAAGTTTTTGATAACAAATTAAAAATTCAATGATTTATCATTGTGTTCAAATTTTAAAGAATAATAATACACTATCCTATCAGAGGACCGAAGGGACAAAATTTCACCATCTGTATCTGGATAACTGATTTTATTTATTTATTATTATGATTAAGTACTTAAATGCTTTATAGAGCTGTTATATTTTTCATTTTTAAACTTGATTTAATACCTGATTTTGGCCTTTATTTTTAGTCAAAACTATAGTAATAAAATAAACTAATTTTCATAACAATTCTTTTGTTTTTTTTTATAATACTTTTAGACCACGTACACATTGGTGAATGTTGAGCGTTGAATAGTGAGCGCAGTTGACTGGACACATTTTAATGGGAGTTTGAATTATTTTTTATGAACACTAACCACTCAACGATCTCCAATGTGTGTACGCAGACTCTAATTTTTGATATTGACATATTATATACTACGATTATTTTATCGCGTGCTCACCTATAATTTGATCCATGAATATCTATCATATTTTTATTTTTGTTTTTTGTAAACTTGAGATATTTATGTCATTATATATTTTTTTTTTATAAAAAATTAATATTGTGTACTTACTAGGTATTTTTTTTATATCGTTATAATTTTAGATTTTATACATTTTCTAAAACGTCAACTTAACTATATTTTTTATTTGATGTTCCGACCCAAAAATTTTTCTGAAAATTATTATGTATCAATATCGAACCAACAGTTAATTATTTATTAGCTTTTAGAGTTAAGGAGAATATAGTGTGGGATATAGATACTACAAAACGTATTTCCCATCTGTTCACATGCTTCCTATTTAAGTCAAAAATATAGAATGCCTATTTAAGGAAAATATAAACCTTAAAAAATAACAAAGATATTATAAAAATTATAATTATAATAAACAATAATAAGTATATACTTACTTAATACTTTAAGTTTATAAAAATGAAAATTGTAAAAAGACGAATATTCGTATATAAATATATATTTATAGAGAAAATTTGACGAGCACAATAAAAGAATCACCCTGTATCTCTATATAGTATATATATATATTATATATATATATATTATGGTAATCAATTTTTAACCTATATAATATATAGGAGCATACATAATATATTATAATTTATAATGCCTTATTACTTATATTTAATAAAATATATATAGTAAATATAATATTTTAATAAATAGGTACAAATAATGTTTGTTATTAATCATATGCTATCCGCATAACATTTTTTCCTGGCCGTTTTTTATATGTGAAATTTTTTACCAAACAATCGAAACATAAATATATTATATGTATATATAGGTACAATATACTGTTTTACTATATATACTCATATACACATAATATCTTGAAAAAACTAACTGAAATTGTTCAAATATGCTGTCCACAGACTGTAAGTCTAAATTCACCCTGCAAGAGATGAGATGTTTCAGGGTACATTATATATTAATAGCCCTAAATATGAATAAGTGTAATTAAAATTCACTCTACACCTCTATACCAACTATATCCCCGTCCCTGACAACTGCATTTTAATCTAACCTCAAAATTGTATGAGACCATGATGACACATAAAAATAACTGCACCACTATAATAGTCCACTGTGTAAATATCTACATCTATTAAAACTTGTTGAACACGTGGATTTTCATCTATATTTATGATATAATATTTGAAAATAAGTACCTACCATATTATCTACTCGAAAAATCAAAATACATTTTTTATCTATTTATACCTATATCTACATTCTACACGTACCTAATAATTAATAATTATGTAGGTATATACTATATGTCTACATTACTGATATATATTTTAACAATAGGTATCTGCAGACTATATAATATGAATAACAATGAAATATGTGATAGGTATACAAATTCAATGACGAACGAATTATATTTTAATTTTTAATCGATCGATAAAACTGCAGGGCATTTTGTACAACAGTGTAGGTACCTATATTATATTGTAGTCGTTCTAATACCCAAAACTACTATATATCCGAAATTATTAAATAATACATATACAAACTGGTATTATAATAATATAATACCAATATATTATATACTAAATTATACGTCGTATTTATGATGAGTGTATAATATATTCCTATATACCATAAAACATATTAAATATTTAACAATATATCCTGCAGTTGTGATTGTCACTCAAACAAACATAAACAAAATAAACGCATAAAAGTATGTATTTAATACAGTAATACTACCCACTATATAAAATTTACTATTTTTATTCGGTTCATACATTAGATTATGTATCTATTGGCTATAGCGGTTAGTTAATATAAAAGAGTTTTAACTTTTAAAACCAATTATTTTTTTCAAAAATTAACTTTTTAATACCATTATATACATTTGTAAAACACACATTTCAAATGTATTACCTGAAATTTATCGCAATTTTCTATGCTGTGTTGATAAAAAAAAGAGGGTGTAGAGTGTTAGAGGGTAGTGTAGATTATATTAGGTCAAAAATAGTAGGGCGAACGGTATGTGTTAGGAGGTTACAGCGGTGGCTGCGTATCTATATGTGTGTAACGGTAGGATCAACCATGCTTGCTCCTGCTTTACACAGGAAGGCCTATGGCTCAGAACTCTCTTTTTTATACTATACTTGTTTTTACAACTTAAAATCAACTTATCAACTTAACATCTCCTACATAAATGGTGTTCCTAAGGTTATAATCCGTCGGTCAAAAAACTCCCAACAGCGACGGCCTACAATCAAATTGAATCCAGCCCTCAACATAACTTCTCACTGAAACTGAATGCGGGCCATGACAAATACTGATGTTCCTAGAATAACCAGAAACAACCATAATAACATATTCATAGGTTTCTACCAGAATTGTCGTGGTCTTAGATCTAAGTTAATTAATTTTAAATGTAATACTGCTTGATTTGAACATATATTTTTAGTTTTAACTGAAACTTGGCTCCATGATGGATTTTCTGACATGGAATTAGGTTTAAAAAACTACAAGATTTTTAGATGTGACAGTTACTAGTGTAGTACTAAATACTAGTTCTACTACTCGTAGTATTTATTCAAGAGGCGGTGATGTTCTTATTGGTATACGTTTTGACATTCCTTCTCATCTTATCTCGGATTTAAATATAAATATCGATCATTTGTTTGTAAGTTTTGTTTTCAAAGGTTCTAAGTTTATAATTGATGGTGTATACTTGCCTCCTAACTCTCCGTCATTGTCTTACAAACTATTTATGAACACTGTTGAGGAATTGATAGTTAACTATGTAAGTCACACATTTATTTTTTGTGGTAATTTCAATTTACCTGGTATTTCTTGGTCTAACGATGACACTGGTTTAATATACTTCACTAATGTTAGTTCTTGGAATCATTGTGTGCCCGAAACTTTTGCAGTTAATAACTTCTTCCAAATCAACAATGTATTTAATTATTTTGGTCCTATTAGATCTAATCTTTGTTAGCCATAATAAACTCAGTGTTCATACTGCTCCTCTTCCTGCTGTGTCTGAGGACCGTTATCACCCAGCACTAGAAATTGTCCTAACTCCTGAAGTCGTCTTGCCAATGATTAGTTCCGCTCATTCCTACCTTGACTTTCGTAGGGCCTATTATGCAAGTATTAATAACTTTCTTCTATCGTACAACTGGGCTGATACTATTTCATAGCTTGGCCCTAACTGTTCAGAGCAGACCTTGCTAGATGCCTTACAAACATCAGTTCTTTGTTTTGTGTCTAGTGTAAAATATTTTCCTTCTAAATTCCCGGCTTGGTTCCCAAAGGACTTAATCGATTTGATATTCAAAAAAATAAAAGCTCATGCAGTATTTAAAAACACTAAAAATCCTGACAATTACCGTAGTTTCTCCCTTCTTCGGGCTCAATACATGTCCAAACAATGCTATAGGTCTTTTATTAGAATCACTGAATCCACTTTCAATTTGAATCCTTCTAAATTCTGGGAATTCGTTAGGAAAAATAGATCCAGTCAATCTATCCCGAAAACTGTTAAGCTAAATTGAGTAGCTAGTGTAAATATAAATGATGTTGCTTCTCTATTTTCTAAACATTTCAATTCAATATATTCTAACTCTTATGTAGACTATGTTCCTTCTTCGGTGTCCTGAATCTATTGTCCTGATGACCTATCTGATATTTTTCTATATGCTATACGTTCCTCGCTTTGTTTTCCACTTTGGCTTCTATTTCGCAAAAGCCTTGACTCTGGTGTCTACCCTAAGATATTTAAACTCAGTTCTGTAACGCCAGTTTTTAAGTCGGGTGACATATCTAATGTAGGTAACTATTGACCTATCACAATAATCAGTCATACCTAAACTCTTCGAATCACTCATTCTGCGTAGCAGTCAGCCTTTTGTTAATATAACTTTAGTGATGAACAACACGGATTTCGGCCTGATCGTTCAGGAACTCCTTGCAACCTGGTATTTATTAATTACGTTTATAACCCATTCTCCAATGGTAACCAAGTATATGTAATCTACACTGACTTCCGAAAAGTATTTAACAAGGTAGACCAAAAGACTCTGATGAAAATTCTCATATGTAATGGATTTGGTGAACCATTACTATCCTGGATTAGTTCTTATCTAACTAATCGCACTCAATACATAAAGGTTTTTGGTGTGAAGTCTGAGGTGAGTTTTGTTCCACCTGAGGTCCCTCAGGGGGACATCTTTCTCCTATACTCTTCTCTCTTTTCATAAATAGCATCAAGTGTGTTATTCAAAATAGTAAATTTTTATTATTTGCCGACGATTTAAAATTATTTTTAGAGATCCGTTCTAAAAATGACGTGTATCTGCAAACAAAGTGTTCCTACGTAACCTCATAAATGGCTTTATAGTCTGTCCTGTACTGTTAAATCAACTTAATTTTAAAATCCCTAGCTTCCACTCCCGAGCAACTTATCCGTTTTTCATTCCTATTTGCACCACAAATTACTCTCGTAATAAACCGATGTTTAAAATGATGCATATTGCTAATGAGAACCCGTCGTTTTGTTTTTTTAATAAATTGTCCTTATGTTAATGTAATTTATAAGTATTTTCCTATTATTATTATTATGTATATTATATTTTTCTGTACTTAGGGCCATGGCCCGTTTTGTAATAAAAATAAAAATAATGCATACCTATACCTAATACAATATAATTATTGTATAATTATTCAACTCCATATTATTTTCATTATATTATCATTTCAAAATACATAGATTATCACCGTTACCGGATGTCATAAATTTTAATTTTCTAGATTAAACCCTGCAGTACTCAAAATGCGTGTAAATTCAAACTTCAATCAAATTCTTTATTTTAATTATAAATCTAAAATCATAATTCATAATATTTTTATTTTTTAAATAAACCAATTTTCAAATTCAAACTTCAATATATAGGTACATATTTTAGTTATTTAATATGCATGTGTTTTAATTGTAATTAATATAAAATAATAACTAAAAAAATTAATAATTCAAGTAATTTTAATAATTTTAAAGGTATTTTTGAAGTTTTTAGGGCATTTTTTTTTTTTTTTTTTAGTTTTCTAGGTTATAAATGCATTTTTTTAGAGCATTTTTATCGGATAGTTTATGATAACACTGACTACTGAGTTATTTTTATTATAAATCCGTGATTTTAAGTCAATTAATTAAGTCTAAATCTATTAATCTAAATCAATTAAGTCAATTAATTTTTAATTTATGTTAATTATTTTTCTAAGATTTTCTATTATTATTTCCTCTCTTTGAAATCACCGAGTGCTCTAGTTTTATGAAACTTTGAGAAACATTTTAAAATAAGTAGTTTATCTGCTTCTCATGAATATTTATTAAATTACACTCAATGATTACTCTTCTTAAATCCATAACGCAGCATTGTACCTATGCTTGCACAAATAATTGTGTCATTGAAATGCATATTTTAATTATTTCAAGTACCTATAGACGTAATATAAAGTATGAACTAAATAAAACTATAAATTATAAAATGTAAAACGTATAGGTACCTATATTTTGAAAATATGTACCTATTTAAATGTATAGGTACGCGATAGTAGCTAGTGTACCTGTCATTTTTGATACCTAACATTTGCAATCCGTCGTTTATTTGAATTTTGGAAGTCAATGTTATACAATATTATGTTAAATGGTAAGTAGTATACCGTCCGTTTTCTAACGCGTTGTTCGTGAGCCCGCCGTTTTTACGCGCTCGCCAAAGATGTTGTAAATCGAACCGCATCCGGGTCGACGGTGCCGCGCGGCAGTGGCCGCGTAACAACTCGTTCGCGTGCGGTTTATGTACGCGGAAGGCCACGCCTGTTTTTGAAATATTCCCGTTTTTTTGTTTTTAGTACGCGAGCATTCACTATCTCCGCGGCCCCCCTCGCGCCCCGCCACTCTTCCGTTTACGTTGTCCCGTCACCCGCCACACCACCGTCGGTACCGTCGCGCAGTATTAAAATGGCGCTCTCCTATGTGTTTTCCCGTCCGTTCGCCACCACCGAGGCCGTTGTGACGCTCGCGTAAACGCACGCCGCCGTCGCGTCTTTGTTCCCAACGAACTCGCCACCGTACGAAACAGACACCGAAGAGTCGCATTTCGTTTACCGGAAAAACACGTAAAAATTTAAAACATTTCGACCGCACGGTACGTACGCAAAACAACCTCGACATATTTATATTATTATTATTATTATTATTATCATCGTCATTGCTCGGGTTCGTTTTTGTTGTAACAATGATCAATATTACCGTTATTGTCGTTTGTCCGCTCTCCGCTCGTTTTCGCCGACGTTATTGTTAATAATAGACCGTAAACCGCTAATCTTATCTCGTCGGGCGCGATAAGTAATTATGGTAAACACTAAATATACAATGACGAGGTCTGCTGTTATTCATCGTATAACGTCGTGCAATCTGTAATGGTGGAATGGAATGCGCGTTAGGCTTAACTGTGAGACCCCCCGTCCGCGTTGTACAGTGAACCATCGTTTTTCGATCGGACCGAATTCTGGCCGTTCGGCAACGAAACCGGTTGATCCGATTTTTCAAAAACAATACGGTTTAATAATTCCGTCAAACGGTTGTTACAAAATATTCTTAGGTTTCTTAAAATATGTTAAATCTACAAGTTATTCGCTTATCTCGTGACGATAAGACTTCTGACTCGTGATAAGTACACTCCTAATAATAACACACGATTATCAACGCAAATAGTTGTTGGCATTAGCGACCCCGAAGAACAATAATCGTCTACTCTCGAGATACCTTTGTTTTATCTATCAACAATAATTATAGTACCTATTAATAATATAATATACCTATGTACTTTAAATTTAACAAATCATTTTTATTTTACAGACGAAATAACTTGCAATAAAATGAGGAACACGGGGAATCTGTTAAAATGGACCCAAAACTCCAACAACAAATCTGCTAAAGGAGGAGGTAAGTGAAATAAAATATTTCGACAGATTTATACATTTATTTATGGTACTTGTCAATTTTTTCAAGAAAATCGAAATTGGATTCATCCTCCTGATGCTTTACAAAAAGGTCACATTGCCTATATTGTTAAGGTACAACTTGATTCAGTGTTAAATAATATTGAGAATTTATTTATAGAGGAATTTTAATTTACAGTTTTTGGGAAATGTCGATGTAGACCAACCAAAAGGTTTTAATGTGATCAAAGAATCTATCAGAAAGTTGAAATTTAATCAACAAGTTCGCAAAGCAGAAGGTTCAAAAGTCCCAAAAGTTGAACTTACAATTAGTGTTGAAGGCGTTGCGCTTCAAGATCCAAAAACAAAAGTAGAATTACCTACTATTAATGGTTTTTCAGTTCATTTTAGTGTATAAATGCCTATTGTTTTTCCTTTAGGTAATAATGCATCAATATCCATTGCATAGAATATCTTACTGTGCTGATGATAAAGTGGATAAACAATTTTTTAGTTTTATTGTAAAAGATAATGATACTGAACGACATACTTGTTTTGTATTCATGAGTGACAAGTTGGCTGAAGAAATCACTCTAAGCATTGGACAAGCTTTTGATCTAGCATACAAGTATGTTATCATTTAGTTCTATAGCAAGAATTAATTATTTTCTTGGTGTTATCTTCGGCTATTTGCTAGAAAATTTAACTTCTAATGTGTCTATTTTGTAGTATTATTAATTCAGTGTACCTTAGATTGCTATACTCTGTCTGCCAAAAGCATACATAATATAATAGAAACATACGATATTTTATAAGACAATATACAAGTCTCCAAACACATATGGGAAGCATTGTCCGCCTTTGGCGGCTGAGCCGAAAGTTAAAATGCTTGATAAAATACAATAAATGATGGAGAATATAACAAAATCCAAGTTATTTAAGTTCCTATTACAATTTTAGAAGGTATCGTGAAAAATAGTATAGAATATAATGTATAAACTTATTGAATATCGAATAACTTTAAATTACCATATCTCAGATAATTTTATATTTAGAAATATGGTTTGACTATTAAAATTCGTGTATAAATAATTTAATAATCAAAATAGGGGGTTGTCATTTAAAAGAAAAAAAGTTATATTGCGCATACACATACCTAATCAACAGTAAAAAAATTTGTATCAGTAAATACCTATAGCAACTAACTGATAAAAGAAAAATTCAAATTGCGTGGCTCTGTACAAGGGTGTTGAGTGTTTTCAATTAGCATTTCCACATCTACATAATTTTATTTTTATTTTTTTTAAAACATTCTTCAATAAAGTTATTTTTTTCTTACAGTTTTAAAAATCTTAATTTTGTATTATTTTATTATCATATATAGATGTATAGTATCAAAATAATCTCGATTTAATTGTTTTCTTTGGCCAAATAAATTATTATTATATTCCACTTAAATGTATGTGTTATTTATATTTATTATAGTCTGGAGTATGAAAAGTGGCTGGTAATACTAACGCCGTTGGCGGTTTTTTTCAGGGTAACTTAAAATAGTTTTTAGTGATACCTACCAAAATCGTGATAACGTTCCACAACCCCCCTAAAATAAAACTACAATACCTAAAAGGTTCCATTTGTACTCTAAACGAACCTAAAAAGGTTTTACATGTAAAAATTAAACAAATTAAAATATTTTAATATTTTTCAAAGATTCTTAATAAATTTATAAACAATATAATATACCATAATGAAACTATTGTAGTCATTAACCTTGAAAATTCAGGTTTTGTTTTCCTTCAATGTCCATTTTATTCCAAAAAAGGTCTATTCCAATTTCCTTCACTGACACTGATAGATAGGTAAAAAAATTTTAACTCAATTTGGTTCACCTACATAAAATCAGGCACTCGCACAATTATAAATCTATAATATTCTTCGAATTGCTGTACAAGTTTGATATGTTTAATATCTTGTCAAGGAAATATTATTGCAAATTAAATATGTATTTGGGAAAATACATTTGGAGGAAATAGGAATTTTTTTTTTTTTTCTTGGAGGAAAATGGCCCCTCGCAATTTATAATTAAAATAATTATGTAGTTACCAGGTACCAAAAGATTCCTGTGGAATTTAACAGAAAACAATATAATAATAATGTGTAGGTATATATAAAATAGATACATTATTTATTTTTATTTATGATAATATATAGGTACCTATGTTATTGTTTGTCTACGTAGAAGGTGATACCAGCTTGCTTATCTATTTTTTAAATATTATATAACTAATATTATATAAAAAAATAATATTACAATGCAGATCTATATTATTGTTATTTGTTATAATTGACCGTCGAATGTCTAGATTATTTGATTCGACGGTCGACAATAAAATTATTATAGCATACTCTTATTAATAGCAGCCACATGCAACCGGTCCGAATTTCAAATAACATAATTTTATATTTAATATGTACTTACCAGGAAACAACAAAATATTTAAATTGAAAATACTTTCATATAAATTTAGAAAATTTAAAGGAAATCAAAATAATTAAAAAAGTATCTAGATGAGTAAAATTTTTATCCAAGATAATAATTTAGGTAACTTGTAAATTTTTATTTTAACTAGGTGAGTCTCAACATGGCTCCTGACTATAGGTAATTGAGTTCATTGAAACATGAATACTCGTCTATTAAAATAAAAATAAAATTATACACTATGAGATACTATTGAACGTAATAAATTAAATATCTTATTCGTAATCTTTGGTACACTGTAATATTTGTGGAATTTGAAAATTGGAAATCTATAACTGATTATTGATTTTATATAATATATTTTTGTTATACCTAATATTAATTATTAGTATAATAATACTAGTTCATGGACCTTTAGATATTTATTAAATTACATTTTATAAGCCGTATTACCTAAATCTGTATGAAATTTATTTGCCAATCTATTTTATGAATTGGTTAAAGCTTTCATGGATTATTATATGAAAATATCTATTATATTTCAATATAAGACACAATTATTGGTAATCATTTATTATGAGTAAAATGATCCATCATCAGTTTAATAGGTATATTCTTTGCAGTTATCAGCTGTGACCATAATACTGATTACACTAAAATTAATGAATATTATAACTAGTAGTTGCATGCGTTTTTTTTTTTTTTTAAATTAACAATAGTGTGTAATAATTAATAATGTTTAATTACCTGCACGGTTGTAAACATTCAAATGCCGAACTCTGTCTAGCCTACTGAAGTCGTGCTTTTTAGAATATTGTTTAATTAGTAGAAAAAATTAAAGAAAAATATTCTGTACTAGTAGTTTAGATCTTGCAGGGTGGTCAAGCTTCATAAAACAAGAACAAGCGTTATATGATCCAATTGTTGTTTATAAAATTAATTAAAAATAATGTGTTATTTATCTGTATTTTTTTTTTTTTTTTTTTTTTTTTTGTCATTGTATAAACAAAAATATAATATGTCATTAAACAATTTCTGTAATATCATTGATAGAAACAGTATGTTTCTATTTAGCCTGTTCTAAGCATTATTTTTAGCCGGCCATATTGATCACCCTGTAAAGTAAAATAGTTGTTTTAAAGGAAAATAGTAATGCCGGATTGTTATTGTGGTAGGTGGCCAAGCAAACCGACGAACAAGCCGACTTTCAGAGCTCGGCAGTTGGATGTTTCAAAACCTCTACCAATCTATATGTCTGATGATTTGCCTGACCTGCACGAGTGTACAGAATTAAAACGCGCCGTCCCCCAAATGCCCAGTGGTATGGAAAAGGAAGAAGAGTCAGAACATCATTTACAACGTGCCATGGTTGCTGGAAGTGTCATACCCACACCCGAAGTAACTAGATTAATAGCCGATGATTTGAAATGGCATGATAAAACATACCCACCAAATTGTTATCCACCAAAACAACTTATACACATAACACCTTTTACGATGGAACAAGATGTTCCAGATTATGATTATGACTCTGAAGACTTAGATTGGCTGAATACAACTGGTAAATCGAATAGTATTTCAGCCGAAAAACTTGAAGAGTTTGTTGATAAATGGGAAAAACATAGCACTTATAATATTATTGATTTAGCAGATGCTAAGTCATTAACTAAAGACGATGAAGATACCGTTTTATTGATATATGATTATTGGCTGAGGAAAAGAGTACGTATAGGTCATACTTTATATCCTGCTGTGCGAACTGAACCTATAGCTGGTGCTCCTCCTAATGACTCATACGTAGCTTTTAGAAAAAGGCGGGATAAAATCCAAACTAGAAAAAATCGTAAGAATGATGAAGCATCTTATGAAAAAATGTTAAAATTACGTAGAAATATAGCTAAAGCAGTAGAATTAATGGGAATGATTCAACAACGAGAAATTTTAAAAAAACAATTGGTGGAATTAACTCTCGATACATACCAAAAAAGAGTTGACATGCGTGACTTTAGTGGACACTTCTATAAGGATATTGAATTAGTGAAAACTGTACGACACGCCTTTACACCAATTTCAACTAATCATTATATGTCTACTATGTGGAAACAGGGTGATATGAAAAAAACTTCTGCCAATGCTAAATATCAGGAAGCAAAAAGAGAAAAAAGGCATTATAGGAAAAGGAAGCACAAGTCTTATGATGTGGGACATTTAAGCTCTGATGAGGAAATGTACTCACCTCCACATAAAGTTCAAAATGTTGATGATGGTGGTGGTAAATGGTCATTTCGTCGAAACAAGCTATGTTCTTATCTGGCCCCTATTAATTCTCCTGAACCTGTGGATCCTACATTTGATTTTCAACCAGTTTATATACAAAAAAATAGAATTCATAAATCTTTGGGCCTATGCAGGCCAAGGTATGGTAGAGGTGGAAGAGTTATTTTAGATCGTTACACAAATGATGATGACCGATGGGCATCTTTAGACTATAATATAATTGAACAAAAACAATATGAAATTGTTGAATTCAAACATCATTCTGATAATGATATGTCAGATTACTTTAGTGATGCTGAGATCGATTGTCCATTAATAGAAGTTAATAGTGAAATACGACAAGATAAAACTATAATATCATTTGATTGGGATAATTTTGAACCAGAAGTATTGCAAGGTGTAGCTGATATTTGTAAACTTGAGTATGGTGATGCAAATAAAGAAAAGAATGAACAAGGTGAATCCATATTGGAACGATGGGTCAATCAAAATCAACCTCAAGCTAATGAACCTACTTTGGCGTTAGGAGCCGATTCTGAAGTAGTAGGATGTTCACAATTTAGAACAACTGATTTAAGTGAACCTAGGCAATTAAGATCTAATTCTGTATTGAAAAGGCTATTAAAATGTGACACTGATTCCCATTAATTTTATGTTTATACTTAAATTTTAGATTTTTATTTTTTTACAAAACTGTTCACCATATATGTTATAAATATATTTCAATTAAAAAATAAATTGTTATAATATTATGTGTTTAATTTTAATTGTAAATGAGAAATACTAATACTAACAGTTACTTAATATTTGATATATATTTATATAATTAATTTATTGATTTATTGATTGATTTAATTCAAATAAATGTGATATAATACCCTTCAAATTGGATTATTTTTCCTTTTCTTAGACGTTTCTTAGACATGGAAGTTCAACGCAAAGTTATGGTTTTGCAACAACGTGTAAAAGAATTGGAGAATGAGAATAGCGTTTTACGCCAAAGAATGTCTGATACCCTTAATGGAAAGGTAATGGAAAATATGTGAAATACAAAAGTAGTCCTAATTAGACTTGTTAATTATAAACATGTTACAAATTTAGATTGTTGACGTAGAACAATATATGCGTCAAAATGGAATAAGTGATATGTTGCAAGTAAATGATGTAAAAAATGGCAATTCATCTACGCTCATCAATCTGACCAATGGCAATAGTTCTCCTCAATCTGTTGTGGCACCACCAGTACCCCCAAGAAGTGTTAATAACAATGGTGATATTTTTAGGTAGGTATTTTTACATATTAACCTATAACCATAATATAATAATAAATTGACTAATTAATTTTAATTTTGATTTCAGTTCATCTTCTAATGAGATAAAATCAACTCCCAGTGTTGGTACAAGACTCGAAGGTCTTTTACTAAATGAAATGGAAAACAATTTTGATCCGAGAACAAACAATAATAGCACTACTTCTCCTACACCACCACCATTATGTAAGTATATTAAATTTGCAAAAGCAAATTATAATGGACATGTTTTTAAATTTCTAATGTTTGTAGTGGCCCCACCTCCAAAACCAGCAAGAGATACAGGACGTCGTTCACAAAATTCCGAAGATATATTTGGCTTAAGTCCATTCAAAGCAACACCAAGACCAGCTGGGCAACCAAGAACATCAGCTAGTGATCCATTCGGAATGGATGACTTTGGACAAACTGTACAGAATGGTAGTGTTGAAAGTGACATGGGTTTGTTGGACAAAAGAATTAAAGAAATGAAGGTAAAGGTTATAACTTCCAATGATAATAATGTTAATTTTATTATCAAAAATTGATTTTTTTTATTAATTCATACTTCATATAATAACAATAAAATAAATTTACATAGATTTATAAAATAAAGATATAATTTTATTTATTGAAAAATACTTAAAATTTAACTTCACATTTATTAAAAAATAAATACTAAACATTATATTTAATTAAAAATAGGAAATTTTTTTAATATAATCAGTCAACAATAAAGATTGAATAATTATCGATAAAGACTGGAAATAAATTAAAATATAATACAATTATTATAGTATTTAATATCTAGCTTGAGTGCAACACCTACCAGGTACAACACCTTTTGAGTCCAAAACCTTAAATTTGTAACTCCATTTGAGTGTGACACACCTTGTTAGTATAGCTTTTTTGAGTACAACACCTCATTAGTAGAATTACTTTTGAGTACCTTGGTTTATGTATTTTATCGAAAATAATATTATTAATTAATTTATTTTATACATATTCCGCCTATAGCGGAAACCGGAATTCACTTTCTAGAAGATAATCGTTTACCTCTAAAATGTTTCTACCGAATAGGTTGACAAAACACCTAAGTAACCTGAAAATCTTTCTAACTTACTAAAATTCTAGGATATTTATAAGAACTTGTAAATTTAAATACAATATTGCTTACAGGATGGTTTCACTCGTGGTTTATCAATGAGCACTGAAGACTTCTCATTAGAAAGTCTTGATCCTTTGAAGAAATAGATGTTTTGTTGAACAAAAAAAAATAAAAAATCAGTATAATGGATTTCAATAATATCATATGAATCACTTAAAAGGAACAAACACCGTATGTGATAGCATCTTTTTACCTAGTATATCATAAAAGAAAAAGTATTATTATTTATTATTGCTCGAGTTTACTATATAATAAGATGTTTTTAATATTATTGTTTGTTATACATACCTATCTAAATAATATCACTTATTTTAAATATTTTATTATTGTTTAGTATTATTTTAATTGTTATATGAATGATTTTAATTGAAGCATTTAATCTATTTAGGAAAATATTGTTATTATAATTTATTATTATTATTGCCAAAAAAGATCTGTTGACTTGTTAAACAAATTATAAATATGTTTATATAGTGTTATTATATATAATTTTGCATATTGCATAAATATATTTTTTTAGTATAATATAATAATCCTTAATAATTTCTGTAATTTAATAGTATATATATATATATATTTTTTTTTTTTTTAACGAATGTAGAATTATGAATCATAAATAAAAATAGTATATTTATTTATTTTTTTTAAACAAATGTAGATTAATAGCACCATATATAGATACAAATAGTAAATACTATCAAACTATATTTTTAAATAACTAATTATTTATTAGTTTTTATTAAAAAAACATACTACACATCATAAATATATTTTAATTTTGCATAAATATGTTAATATATAATAAATTGTTATGTAATTTTTAGTACCTATTTACAAAAAAAATTAATTTTAGTTGATAATTTTTATTTACTAATAAAGTTAACAATGCATTACCAATTATACGCTTTAAAAATGAATCCAAATTATTTTGTTAAATGTATACAATACATATTGTTAGTACAATTTACTAGTTATAATACACAATTGGATGTAATAAAATATGTTGTACAATTATTTTTAAATTAAAAAATAGCATTTTATTCAGTTTAGCCCAAATATTTTTATAGTGATCAATAAAATATATTTTTGATTTTATTTGTATACTGTTACAGAAAAAAAAACCACCTTGTTTCGTTTTATCAATATATATGTTGTTTTAAAGGAAAAAATACTAATGATACATTTACTTTGTTCCAAATGATATTTGTTTTCTCGGCCAACCATTTTGTAGCGACAGCGGTCAGATTCTGCCACATCCTACTCCATTCAGCCATCTGCTACCATACACTGTATCACGTTTGAACATACATATTATACCTAATTTACGTAACTTACTATGTTTTAAATTATTACTTCTGTTCTCAATGTGAGACTGATTAGATGTTCCCATTGACGATAACGAATATTCAGCGTATGGCTACACCATCTGTCCGCTGTCGAAGACCAATCTTATTCTAAGATAAGGGAGTATATAATATGAATATCTAAAATAATATAACAAGTTGCTGTCTTGTGGATTTATATTTTATTTTTTGAATAATGGTACTAAAATCAAAAGAATAATATAGGGGTGGAAACTAGTCACTTTTGGTTATTTATTTTGTAACAAGTCAGTTTTGAGCCAAAATGTTATCTAGTTCTATTTTTTTTTTTTTTACCATTTCCCATATTTTTATTCCATAGTTCATAATAAATTGTATAATATAATAATAAAATCTATACTTTATAAATATGGACGCGAAATGCATATTTTGGCACACAAAGTCTCTGGTTCGACTCGGATAGCAAACAAGATTTTTCTAGCTGGTGACATCTGGTCTGTTGCAAGCCAGCAATAATTATTAAACCAGACCAATATACTATGCTTGTTATAGTTGTTAAGAATCATCTTCAACCTCTAATATGCGAAGATGCAAACCTATTAGAATATTTTATTAAATAAGAGGATGTAAAAACTTTTTTTTATACTTTATGGCTTGTGCGCTATACCTACACAATTTGTTTAAAATGTCTGTGACCTTTGTGACAATATCACAATATTTGTGAGATTTTTTTTATAAAAAAATAAAAAAATGTCATTGGTTACGATGAACCAATGACATATAGTAACGGTCGGAGGGGGACAACCCTAATCTAACCTAACTCTCCATACAGAAAAATGAAGTCTTGAAACCGGTATCATATACAGATTAAAACCTTTACAACTCAAAAACGGAAAATGGGAATTTTCGAAATATAAAATACCGATTGCCGGGTATTTATGTAAAAGATAAAACCATCATAATCGACATTTTTTAAACCGGAAAGTATTTGAAATCTTATCTATTTTTTTCGGTTTCAAGTCCTGGAAAAAATGACCAAAGTTTTAGACAAATATATCAGTTACTAAGTAGCAAGTCGTTGGCGAGAGTAGAGGTAGTATTCCAGGGGATAAGCAAACATAGTGGTGGACAGAAGATGAGTGCAAGAGATAATATCAAAGATAAGCAGCGAGAGTGAGGATTGGGTGGGGTATAAATATCTATCTAAAGCAAAGCAGCAAAAAGTGCAGTGAGTAAAGCTAAATTAGGGAAATATGAAGAGTTTTATGAGATCTTAGGAACAAAAGAATGGGAAAAAGTAGTACACGGGCTGGTTAAGGGAACAGAAGAACAATCCAGGGACTTCAAAAAAATATTTTGTGTATAACAGATTACGATAGGAGGATAAGGAAGTGATAAAAATATGGAAAGAATATTTTGAACGATTATAAATATTTATAATATATATATTATTTATATTATATAAATTCTTCTAACTTTAATTCGCGATAAGTTCTAAACTAAGTCCGACCGCCAAATTTTGACTTTACCGTCGTTTTCAGGTTCAAAAACTGCATAAGCTCTTAAAAAAAAAAAAAAAACAAAAAATACTAAAACTCCGATGTCCCGGTTAAGTAAAAATATACCTAGTTTTTTATGTTTAAACATTTTGTCGAGCAGGTGTTTTGGATTAAAGAGCCTTTTTGATTGCAAATTGGTTCTAGTTGGTATAGGTACTTTGAAGAGGTCATTTGTCGATTTTTCAAGTAGTTCAAAACATAAACATATTTAAACGGAAATGTTTTATAAATTTAGGGAAATAATAAAATATAAAATATTTTTTTTAAATAATATTATTGGTACTTACTATTTACTAACCTAACCGAATTTAGGTTTATGTTTTCAAAACAATGATTTAGCTTTGCTTTAAAATTTTAAATAATAATAATACACTATCCTATCCAAGGACCAAGTTCCATCATTTGATTCTGGAAAACTTTTTTTTTTTTTTACAACCATTACTATTTGCTTCCACCCCAGAAATTAAATTGAAAATCTAAATCGAAAATATTAAAAAAATTACAAATGTGGTGTATCAAATGAAGTGGCAACATAATATGTTTTTAAGTATTTTTATTGCCTATGATTTATCCCTTAAAACATCGTTGAAATGATATATTTATAGTTTTAAAAGAATTTCACTACTATTATTTTCATACACGCAGTACGAAATAAAATAATTACAAGTATATCTGAATTCAAAAAATGAATAGGTGTATAAATAAAAAATTGAATTAAAATAAAAACTTGAAACTTGAAAAAATATAGAAAAGCACTTCTCTCATCGGGTAGGATAAAAATATAAGTAGGTAATATTCAATATATTTATATTGCATTTCAAAGTAATGATAAGTCATTTCTTTCGATAAAATGATTCTGAGTGGAACTTTGGCGTAGTATACGTAATTATTAATATAAATATATAAAAAAAAAAAAAAAAAACATTTCTACAGACATTTTGAAAAGATGTGTTTAAAAATAAAATGCATACACTATGAAAATTTCAATTTTTTTTCGGAATTACGAGGAAATAGGTCGTTTTTTCGGTAATAATTTTATCGAAAAGTCACCTCTTCGAAGTATCATTCTGATCAAATTTTCTACCGGAAAATGAACGACGCACACGATTTTGGATTAAGACTGGTCGAGTAGTTCCAGAAAATTAAAACATTAAAATGAACATAATTTAAAAACCACTAGCTAGCTAGCTATAGTCAGTAAGATATAAATATTTCCACTAAAATAGATTATGAAAAGTCACGAATTATATGATAATATAAATGAGTATTTTTTTTTTTTTCATTATTATTATTAATTTTTATTCGTTTATCACACAAAAAATCCTATCGACAGAACACGATAAATACATATTAAGCATTATGATTTGAAATTTCAAAAATGAAAAAAGTCCTGACGGAACTGGTTTAAAGTTATTCTACGATTGCTAAACACTAATTTCTTCCACATTTTCGCATAATATAATACACTAGCCAGTTATATATGTATGCCCGTCCAATTGCTAGGATATTTTCCCCTCATTTAAAACAATTTTACCTTCTGTAAAGACCGTCTAAGAACGGGTCATTGATATATTATGAAAAAGAGCGAATGGAAAAGGCAAAGCTCCTTTGGCCAGTGATAAAACTCATCCTTGGAGGGCAATCTGTTGACGTCTTGATGTCTGACGATGTCAGATTATAACATGTATTGTTAGGATGTCACCGTCAAAATTGCATTTTGGGTCTACTATAACGCCAGACGCCTCACTTATAAAGTGTAGACCCATACCTATTTACCATGTACTGTTTTAATTCTGTACATTAAGACCCATAATTTCCGGGAAGAGTCGAATCCATCCGAACGTCTTTGGTATTCGAGTAGTGAATGTTCCACGTGCGTGAATTTGCTTCCCTCCACATCATCATACAAAATTCAAATTTGAACCAAAATTTTGCAATTTTTATGCAACTTTATGCATATCTTTGAAAAAGATTTACAATTCGTCGTGGGACCCGCGATGATCAAAGAGAAGTAGGGAGACCAACTTAACGTGAAGATGTCCCTCCTACTTTGTCCTATCGACTTCAAAACTCCAAAGTGGTAGTAACATTTTATGAAAATTGTAAAATTTTAGTACCGATATGAACTTTGTAGAATGAAGTAGGGGGCAAACTTCACCCACGTAAAACACTAACTAACTCGAACACCACAGGCGTCCGGATGGATGTAAACTTCTCTAGAAATCATGGGTCTTACTGAACAGAATAATTAGAACAGGACAAGGCATGGATTATGGCAGATATGGGCACCTACACTTTATAAGTGGGACTTTCAACCCAACCCAAAATGCAATTGCAATATGATGACATCTAAACAATACCTTACATGGTTAAGACGTCAACGGATACTCAGTGGCCAGCAGGGATGGGTCTTATCCCTCGCAAAGGGGGAAAATTTCCACTCTCCTTTTGTTTTCCTTTAAAATCAGTCACTGACGCTCACTCAAAGCGTACCCTAGTGCTTTATAGAGCAACCATACTAATGTACTATACCTATACTGGTTAAAGAACTTCAACCTAGACATTTAACTGATTTCAGTATAATATTCTGATTAGTTATAATCTTTTCTCTTATCATTGATTAACTATGTTTCGATTTAATTTTATTTAACGTTATCTATTTAATTATATTTTATTATGTGTTATTTTCTGATTATAGTTTATACGAATATCAACAGCCATAAGCTAAATAATAAATCATATAATATAATCACAAATATTTTGACTGCATATTTTATGATTTAATAATAAAATATTTTTAATTTCTAATGTTATTTTTAATTGCATAATTTGAACTTTTCTGGTGCATATTTAAAAAAAAGTACATTTCGGGTTTTTTTCAGGATATCTATATATTATGTAAACCCAAATAAACAGATAAGGTATAGGTATTATAAAAATGTCGATAAATATTTTCCGCTTATTTAAAACGTTCCACGATTGTGTTAAGTAAATCAAAATTAAACACGGTATAACCAAAGATTTCTACAGTGTAGGTAACAAGTACATTGTATAATATGTATATTATCTACCCATTATAAAATTGTGTAAAACACGTTGTAAATTTATTTTCTAAAATAAGTATTATAATGTGTTTTTCGTGGAATTTTACATATAAAAAATACTAGTTTACACTATATACTCGTACCTATACTTTCGTTTTATGCATATTATAATATGACTAACTGGAATTTACGTACTACCCGTTGGCTGGTTTTGTTGTACTTAATAGTATATCAAATATAACCAGCATGCCCAGCGGTATTAACATGATGTAAGTAATAAGTATGCCAGTTATGCGTTTCTTGTAAAATATTTAATGAAACTTATAATCACCCCAAACGTGTAACACCTATATCAATGGGTATTACCTATTTCCGATAAAATTTTATCATTCCCTTTTCCTAACAATTTCACTTTTACCGTACAATTTTAAAAATATCCGATTTCCCGAAAAAATAATATATATATGTATTATGTATACATACCTACTATATTTACATTAAAATGTCTGCTAGAGAATTTAAGAAGTCTCATTTTTAAAATGTCAACTATAAATGCATTTTTGTGTCAAAAATTAAATTTTTTGAGCTATTTCAGTGTTTTATACTACATCCAAAAAATATATGCATTAAAAAAAGTAAAAATCAACCATCATTGAAAACTATTCTTTACTTCGTTGATAGAAGTATAAAATATACGTATTTATAATTGCAATAAGAGTTAATTTATTTTGAGATTCATTAAAATATAAAATACTTTAGTGGGAATAGTTCACATTTTTCCGTTTAGTTGAATAGGATATCAAACTATTAGATCCTGTACGATACCATAATAAACTGATATATTATAATGATGTCGGTTTTTTTTAGATTTTGAGTGGAGCCATTTTTCTAGAAGTTTCTTTAAGCGTAAGGGAAAATTATCTTTTATACGGTGTTTGGAGTAATTGATAAATACAGAGGAAATAACAAATAAATAATTGTTATGGTAACTGTTTTTTTTTTTTTTATTTAAAAAAAAAACAAAAAAAAACATACAGTTCATTAAAAAACCACTAGGTTCCTCACTAAGCTCAGGATCTAAAATTCAAAAAAATTTACTATAAACAGAACAAAATAAGTACGTAGGTATTTATTACAATACTACCTGACTATAACTATTTTATATTATTATGTTTTATACAATTTTCCATATCTATATAGGTATCTAATAAATAAACAATAAATATAAAAACAATAATATGTACATTGTACCCATTATAATATGTATACGCATTACGTATTTGTGAAACAATACATTATTTACTTATTTTATAATAAGTTTTAGTTTCAAGTTACCTATACTCATTTCATAAAACAAGAAAATGTATACAATTAACTATTGAAATTTCCGCTAAACTCGAGATGTGTCGTCATAAAATTAACTTCTGAAACAAAATATTAATATGCGATTGTAAATACCTATATGACGGTTCACGGACAATCAAATTAAAAATAAATCGCTATAAACCGAACGAAATAAGTACGTACCATACCTATTCTGTATATAGTATACACCTATCATACCATACATACATATCTATATAGTATGTAGTTATAACTATTTAGAAAAAATATGTCACTCAAGTTTTTTATAAAATATAAAATTATTCTGATTCATTCAAAAACCGATTAGATGTTTACGCATAAAAATCAACCGTAAATACTCACAATTAGGTTTTTTAATAATATTAAATTGTATAACTTATTATAGTATTATATAATTATATATTGCATAATAATTTAATAACTGAAGCTTCGATCAAAATCGTTTTTAAACGATTACAATGCTTTTAAATCTAAAATAATAATAAAACACTATATCCTATTCAAGGACTTCAGGGAAAATGGACCAACTTACACCACGCGTATCCTACCAAAGTGCTTCCCTTTGCTTTTTATTTTTATTTATACATAATATGTATTTATACAAATATTTATAATATATAGTATACACTAAATATGCACATATATATATGATAATATATAATATAATTTTATTTTATTAATTTTCTTATAATAATCTTAAGTCGGTTTTGTATTGGATTTGGGTAGTGCACGAGTACCTAACCTATATGTGCACATATACACGCGAGCCATTTTAGTAATAACTTCACTAATTATACCCAAAAATGTTTTAAAATACTCACAATCATGATTGTTTTGTTCTCTTCTAACTGCCGATCTAAAAGAATAGAATCGTTGTCCATTCTCGTTTAAACTCGTAAACTATTCTCGACCCAGTATGTACTGTGATAATAAATGATAAAATTTAAGCTAAAAATAGACAAATTGATAACAATTTTCCCTCCATTTCGTAATACCAGCAATATTATTTAATATTGATAATAATTAAATTTAATAATAATAAAAATAAATTATAATATTATATTATGTTCTAAAACTAATAAAAATTAACCACAATAATATTATTATTATTTCAATAAGAATTACTTCCACGTGTAAATTTCCCAAAAGAGTTTTCTCCGTAGAAGATAGGCGTAACTCGTAACTAAATTTGCTTATTTATTCGTGGGTTGTTTTCGTGGAAGATGGAGAAAATGATTCTCCATCGGAATATAGGTAGCAGTATAACTTAATTTTGATTTTTTTTTTATAGGAAATTCGTTTTAGTTGATAATAGGTAATTTTTTTAAAAGCGTAACGAAACACCACTAATTTTAACGAAAAATTTTTATAAATTGGAAAATAACATGTCAATTTGTCATGGTTACCGACTTATATATGTATGTATAGATTGTAGGTATACGTTTTCTGGTAAAGGGAATTGTGTAAGAGCTCTCAAGTAAAGAGATTTCTGATAAAAAAAAATGAATTCTAGTTGATGTTTCAAAGAAGTAATTCTTCGATTTCATTATCAGTTTTTAGCGTAAAGGAAAACTACCAAAAATTACTGAAAATTAAAATGTTAGAAACTTGAAATCTACACAAAATATTTACTATACCAGTATATTGACGTTGTAAAAATTTAGGTAATTTTAAAATGAGTAATTTTTTACAACTTTTCAGTGATTTTTATTAATTTTTGAACTTTGATTTTCATTGTTGTTTTTTACATATTTTTGGGTAGAAGAAGTTTTTCAAGTGAAAATTCGGTAGTATTTTAGGGTAAAAAAAACAATTGAAAATAACGGAAAATTATAATGGTCAAAAGATAATAGGTACTACACTGAGCTTTGCTCAATATCGTTTTATCGAAAGAAAAGATGTATCATTGTTTTCAAATTCAATACATCCACCACCAGAATCGTCAATAACGGTCCTAGCTTTTGCCAAGGTCTGGGCAAAAAAATGACAAATGTGCAAAAAAAAAAGGCATTCAATACATTTTGCAGGGCTTTAAATACATTTTTCAACCATAAAGCCATAAGTACCATAGAGCCCAAAGCAACTGACTATATAATTACCTCCCTGTGCCATCTCTGAGTATCGTACCCAATGAGCGCAGTGCTTCCACTCCTATAACTGACTGGCTTTTAACATTTTTATTTTTTTATGTATCTACTTTTCGGAAATAGAACTTTTTGATAGCAAATGTATTCTAGTTGGTACTTTAAAGAGGTAATTTTTAGATTTTATTACAGAAATATTATATAAATGCAAGATAACAATCAAATAACAAACAAAGGAGCAATGGCTACCTTTTTGTTTTTTTTTTTTTTAGTAATATTATACAGAAATAATTACGTAATATTCTTCTCGTATCCGGATTAGGTACGTAATAATTTTTTTTATATAATATGCTTCTCAATGTTTTACGTGCGTTTGTTGATATTGCAGTTATTGATTCAGTCAAATTTTAGGTCCAAGGACACACTTTGTAATAATATAACTGACAAAATTCCCCCCCCCCTCAAAAAAAAAAATCTAAATTGTCCATTATTAACATAATATTATTTTAAAAATATATTAAGAAATCGAGGTATACATGCCATACTACATATGAACTGTCACATTTAAATTGATGGCTCGAAATAGTAGATTTTAACAATTCAAGATCACCATATTTCAGTTTTTGGCTTTCATTCAACAATATTCGTATGTAATACAGCTATATCATAAAATATTGCTGTCAGGGACAGAAACCGAAGCGAAAAGAACCGATTCTGGAATTGGAATCGTTAAAAATTTTGGAAACCGAAACCGAACTGATACCGTTATTTTATTTAAATAAAGAACTGGAAACAAACCGGAACTTATGAATGATAAAGGTTCTTTCTTATCAATTCCAAAATATTAATTATTATAACTTTTCATACAGAAGATGATCTATATAAAATAGCTAATCATCTTGCGATTTTATTGTAATTTTTAATTCAATCTATTATTATAATAATTCTAATGTATATACCAATTGGTATTTCCGTAGTATGCGTATTTATGTTTTTATATAGCCCACGACTATCATTAATATAGTACCTATTGAACTTTGAGACAAACGTATATTATCTACCTACCGGTTGGCAGCGGCTTATGTTTTCAGTCCGTACCTATTAGTTATTGACAAGTAGGTAGGTACTACAGAACCAGAGGTAGAACTAGGAATTTTGACGCCCAGGGAAAAATGTAAAATTACGTGAAATAAAAACCAGTACCGATAAAATCAAAAGGTTCCAGTCCCTAATTGCTGTATAAATTCAATTCAAAAATCGAAAACAACTATAAGCCAATATTTTAGGATATAAAAACGCATATCCTAAAGTCTTGAAAATCTGTTTAATTACTTCAGTTCTTAAATCTGGCGACACATCCTATGTCAAAAATTACAGGCCTATATCTATATCTATCATATTAAAAATATTTGAGTTACTAGTTTATTCAAGAATTAAATGAAGTATAAATCACATTTTAACTGAGGAACAGCATGGCTTTAGGTCATGAAAATCCACCGTTACAAATAACGTTGTATTCATAGCCTACTTATCAGAGATGATTCAGCAAAGTGGGCGAGTCGATGTCATCTTTAGCGACTTCAAAAGTCGTTTAACACTGATGATTACAATCTCCTCATAAATGAACTAAATTCACTTGTTATAGGTAATCATCTCCTTACTTGGTTAAGCTCAGACTTATTTAACAGAAAGCAATTTATTAAAATTCACAACTTTATTTCCGTCTTATCTGATATTCCATCTGGTGACCCCCAGGGTGATCACTTAATGTCTTCTTCTCTTTATTCTCTTCGTTAACCTCTATTAATAACTGGATCACAACCATTAAATTCCTTCCTTTTGCTAATGATATGAAAGTTTTTCTGAAAATTGACGATACTAATAGCCATCACATCCTCTAATTAGAACTGAATATTTTCTCCTCTTGTGTTCAATGGTTAGGCCTTATCTTTAATTTAAGTAAATTCCATTATAAATGACTTTTTCTAGGCATTGTGTTCCTATACTCCATAATTACTTTCTCGGTGGCACTCCTTTTGGACGAGTTTTCCTTTTCAAAGATCTTGGATTTCATTTTACTCCCTCCCTAAATTTGGACCACCATATAAACGTCACTGTAGTTAAGGTCCTCAAAGTTCTAGGTTTTATTAAACATAATACGGTAATGTTTAGTTTTGTTACTTGATTCCGTACACTCTACTTTGTCTTGATTTGCTCAATACTTGAATATGAAGCGATAATCAGACATCCTTACTTAGCTAAAGACGAACTAAAGATTGAGTGTTTAGAAAAAAAATTCTTCTCACACTTAGCTTATATTTTTAGTATTAACCACCCACGGCATGACTACTCGCTCTTACAAAGTTTGTGTTTAATAACATGACATATTCTTTCTTCTCGCCGACAAGATGCTGATCTTCACTCTAATTCTTCCATTCTTAATGGTTCATCAGACGTTTTTGCTTCTTTCTCACTCCACATCCTATGGATATAATCATTCTTTACACCGAATACTCCGACAAATGAAAAATTTAGTTAATTTAGATTAATCTTTGTATTTAAGGTTGCTTATTAAAGTTGTATTTAATTCTACTCACTGTACTCACTAAGAAGAAGAAGATTAATTGTTTTAATTTAAGTTATTATATTATTCTTAATACTAGGTACTGTTTGACATCAGTAAATAAATAAATATCTTAATATTTTATGATGTTATATTGTAGAACAATAAAATTATAATATATAAAAGCACATTATAAAAGCTTCAAAAGCCTGACTAATAAACTCTTTAAAATATTGATGTTTTAAACTTAAAATCGATTTATATCAAAAATACAAATTTCAAGTTATAGCAGTATGATCACGAATTGTAAAATTCTGATTTTCAATTGGTCAGTTTTATTTTGTTTTTTATAAGTATGGATAAAAGGTTTTTATACTAAATTTGTGTTCTAATATTACTAAATTACTTATTACTTTATTAGTTTATACCTACTACTTTTTTTTTTTAAGAAATTATATTTTATTTCTGCAACATATGAAAATAATGACTACATTATTGTCTATGTACATGCTTATTATACTTATATTATAATACGTACATATATAATCTTTTAATTTAATTATCTAAGTACTTACTATTTTTCAACATACGTAATAAATATTATTCATTGTAATATAGGTACCCAGCTATTATTATTTTTTAGTAATTGGCTGGTAAATTATAAAAATATTACATTTAATTTGAATATTTGATGATATCATTATAAACATGTATGTAGATATAGGTATACCAATGTAAAGATGTTGTGACCTGCACATACTTTGCTTTTGTACTCTTAATATGTTTATTTATCGTATTTTATGATAATGATGAAATCTGCATGATATATTTTCCAAATATCCTTGAATATTACTTTTAATCTAGGATGAATTGCACATGGTGTAAAAATTATATGCTGATCTTATAGCAGAGTAACAATAATAATAAATTGCCTACACCTTATTATTTTTCCAACGCAAAAATTAAACCATGCACGGTCAGCTCTTTTGTACCGTCTACCCGTTTCAACGATCGTGGTCTGAAAACTTGTCACTTGTCAACCTTTTTTGTGTTATCTATATAATATTATTATAAACACCGATATGCATACGGGAAAGGTATACTCAAAAATGTACTATTTCGATTTTTCCAGTCAATCTTCTTACCCTGGAAAATATCATACTTTTTATAATAATTACTACACAGTAACCATTGTCTACTCTATTTAGTTTGACACTTTGTATTGATATATATATATACTCGTGTTGTCAACGTAGACCTATATAGTATATATATAATATAATATATTATAACTATAATAATTTGTGATTTTTCTGTCAACATTACAGCAGATCAAAAAGTAAGATGTGTATTTTTCATTCGTACATTTTTATAACATTATCTGTGTGCCTATACCAATAGATATACTTATTTAGTGCCTATTTATAGAGAACAATATAATGTCTATATATATTAAATTACCAAACATAATAAATATGGGTACCTATTAGTACTCAATACTCATATATAATATATATATATATATATATAGGTACTTGTATAGTTGTATATATCTAATTGCTCTTAGAATCTAAAACTTTATTGTATTTATTTAAAATTTTATTCTATACTCATTTTCCCAATCAAAATAAACATTGTTTCATAATATTCCGTCAATACACAGGGTTCATAAATTTAGATGACAGATTAAAATTCATTAAAACCCACTGCCATTGGTCATATTCAATATTTTTAATTACTATTAACTTATAGAGTAGGTTAGTAACTTATATAGGTATTTTACATTCTGGGCGAAGTGAGGAATGTATATTGGTTTTACAACCGTAGGGTTCACCTCTTTGTATTCTTTTTCTCTTTTCGGGTCGGTGATCTACCATTCAGTTTCCCTAACTATGTAAGCCTGGCTGCATGCCGAACTGGACGCAGTGTTTAAAATAAAAATATAATTGATGTAAATGTGACATCGTTTAAAATATATATTTATATTATTAAGACCTATTGGGAAGAATTAATGTGTACGGTTATATCACCATATGAATTGAAAAATGAAGAAAAAACGAAATACTAGATAGGTAATTATAAAAGTTTGAAAAACAAACCTTTTTCTGTAAATATAATTGATGTAATGTGACGTAATTTTAAAATTTTAAAAATCAAAACATTTTTAACAACATCAGTGATTATTTTTTACCGACAGTCCTGATAAATCTCTTAAAGTGGAAAGGAAAATGTTACATATAGTTAAGTTTATAGTTAGTTAGATAGACTTAATTATTATATGATACACCCAAAGTCAGAATATTATACACTTTATTTTGTGTATACGAACCTCGTTGTTGGTACGCGCTGAAGATGACAACTTAGTTGTTGAAATACGTATACGTAAAATAAAGTGTATAATATTGTGATTTTGGGTATATAATATAATAATTATAAATAGTCACAAGTACTCATATATATTAATATAAATAGACTTATTTTAAATAGGTATTGCATGCAATTCGGACAAATCCATTTTAAACGCCGCGTGCAATCCAGGGGGTCAAGTATTGCGAATAATTATAAAAAATTACGATCGTTATTTTCAACATTTTTAAAAATAACAATATTTGATAATATTGACAATCGTTTGTGAAATATAATGATTGATCATATCGTTATTTTTGATATTGCGATCATAATTAATAACGCCTTTTAAATAACTATCGTTATGTGTACTTCTATGTCACTTTTAGAAATGTTATCAATCGCTAATGATAATAAATAGTAAATAATAATCATTATTTAATAATATTTATATTTTGATATTTTATTGTTATATATTATTAAAATTCAATTATTTATTAGTTTTGCAGCATTTTGATATCCTTTATTGTTTGTAAGAAAATATCAGAAAGCAATTTTATATACTTGGTAGGTAATAATTGTCACCACATATTGTAATAATTATTATTGATGTACGCCTAGCTCTTGGGGTTTATATAAATATAAAGTATTATTATTTATTACGTTTAAAAGTTTTAAAAGTTTCGTGTTTATTCATAGTAGATATTTAATACAAACAATTTTATTCTTCTACTTCCCCTTCGCCTTCCCTCTCAACTATTTGGGGTCGGCCACCCTAGTCCTACACTTCCACTTAACTATATCTCCCAATTATTCTTCTTCACTTACTCCCACATTCTTTATAGCACTCGCTATCTCCCTCTTTTTCGGTCTTCCTCTCCCCCTCTTACCGTCAACATACATTTTGTTCACTAATCTTACTGACTCTGTCTCTTCCCTCCTTAATACATGTCCGAGCCATCTCAATCCATTTTCCCTCATTTTGTCAAATATCGCAGCTACTCCTATATACTACCTGCCTCTTATATACAAATTCCTTATTTAGTCCTCTCTGGTCACTCCACTCATCCACCTTAACATTTTCATTTCTGCTACACTTATTCTCTGCCTATCTTCCTATATCTACTGCCCGACATTCTGTTCCATACATCATTGCCTTATAAAATTTACCTTTTAACCTAATAGGGATTCTTTTGTCACACAAAACTCCTGACGCTTCTTTCCACTATGTCCATCCACACTTAATCCTTTGTTTCATATCCTCTTCGAAACTCCGATCTTTCTGTACAATGGACCCTAAATATTAGAACCTCTCAACCACTCCCACTTACATCTCCCACTCAACTTTATTTCTAGACTTTCCCTCCGTGTTCCATTTCACCAAGATCATATTCTATATTATATTCTGTTTTACTCCAACTAATCCTTAGTCATTTACTTTCAAGAGCTTCCCTTCACTCTTCAAGTCTACCATTCACAAAACGAACAATACAAAAATACAATTATATTATTTTAAATAAAACCGCAATTAGAAAATAGTATATTTTCCTAGGAAAAATAATAAATATTCTACAGTTTTACCAACTTGATAACAATATATTTACCAAATACCTAATTGGGCATATACACTGTATAAAATATAATATATTGTTTCGGGCAGAAGGAGTTTTCTAGTATAGAGGTTTTTGATCGGAAATTCATTCTAGTTGATACTTTACACGAGTAAAGGTCATTTTTTAAGTGCTTTTCAAAAGTGTAAAGAAAATCACTTTTAATATCGTCTACCGACCAAATATAAATTATATACTATACTATTTAGAAGTACCAAAAATACCGAAAATTATTATAAATCAGAAAATTTAAATTTATACCAAATATTTACTATAGAACTATATATATATATATTGATTATTAACGTCAAATTGTTTATAAGTCATATAAATGCTAATAGTTATATGCATCGAATCTTCGCTCAGAATCATATTATTGAAATAAATTATTTATCATTGCTTTTAAATTCAATATATTCACCACGAGTATCCTACCCAACGAACGAAGTGCTTTCACCCCCTACTGACCGGTATTATTTTATTACCTATTACTTTTGTTAGAACATTATTGGTGTTTTTTATTACCTATACTCAATTGTATATTGAGTCCATCCCATTTTTTACAAATAAATAAATATTTATGAGCACAATAAGATTTTTAATAAAATATACTGTAAAAAATAATAATACTTTTTCAGTGGGTAGATTGGTATTTATTATTCAAACATAATTAATATTTTTTGTAATTAAACCAAAATTTGAATTTTATTCGAAAAAGAAAATAGGTATTAAATATTATTATATCCAAATTTTGAGTTTTAGTATTTAATATTATTTATTTGCAGTAATAATTTTAATTACAATAATTGTATAAAAAAATATCACTTAGGGCATACCTACAATACAAAACATAAATGCAATTATTTAATAGAGTAAAAACTGTAAACGCCCAAGGAGAAGACCTATAAATAATTTTATTTAAATATTTATAAATAGGTGCATAAGTATCAACCTATGTCCAATATCCAAATATTACAAACTATATACAATATACATATTACATTATAAAATAATCAAATAATAATCAATTATTATTTTTATCATATAAATAAAATTATATTAAAATAGAGATATAAATAATATCATTATTATAAGATAATTAGGTATTAAAAGGTTTAAGTATAACTAATAACTAGGGCAGAGGACTTGTAGCTCTAAAAAAAACACAAAATATGCAATTTTATATGCATTTAAAACTAATTTTGTAATTTTAAAAATGTATTAAAGTAAACTATTTTAAGATTTTGAATTGAGTGAAGAATATAATGATTTTAAAATAACATGTCAATTTTGTTTTTAGTATTACAATGAATACATTTAAATTTAAAAAATTTTATAATTTAAATTAAATTTAAGTTAAAATAAATTAATCGGGTTTAAAAACAGTTACTACTTTTTTGGGTTTTGCGGTTTTTGTTTTAAAATCGATAGGTATTAATTTATTTCGGTTTTGCGGTCTTGGTTTTGAAAACAGTTTCAATTTTTTCGGGTTTGCACTTTCGTGTTTGAAAACGGTATCAATTTATTTTGATTTTGTGGTTTCTGGTTTGAAAACGATTTAAATTTTTTCAGTTTTTTGAACCGGTTTCAAAACCGTATTTTACTTTCTGATTTTTTGTTATATGTATACCTATAATCATAATTTTACTTATTATTCTTTACAAAATTGTTTTTCACACAATTATTATAATCTCAGTAGAAAAAAAAGTAATGTACATCTTAGTATCTAAGTGTAATCACAGTACACTTCATAGATGTGAATATATTATATTGTGGTGTTTAAACATCGAAATATGTCATTAAATAATAAAATTACAATATATTTTATCTGGTATTCAATAATTATAAATATACGATCTTAATTTGACAACGCTGCATATAATGTGCAATTTATTTTTATTTTTTAATTCGTCGAGTAACGTTGATAATAAATGTATGTATAATAAATATATAGTAGTAAATTATAAGGTTAAATGTTAATAAGTATAATAACCGAACAATTTCGGTGTCGCATCGTATATATTGTTTGATTGTACCTATTTTTACAACTATCATGATAATATTTACGCACTGATTTTAAATCATCTAAACAATACTTTCTTTTTGAATTAAATTGAATATAGGCACCTATAATAGGTAGGTACGTCAATATCTATATAGTATATGTACCAGCATTATAATAACTACCTTTTTTTGATCCATACAATTATTTTGCATTTCTAATTTTAATATTTGTACCTCATTTATATAAGTAGATCAATTCTTCACTCAAATAGGTCGCAGTATTTAATACTTGATAGTGATAAAATATAGCTATCCATTCTAAATATGATGGATTAGTCATGATTACAGTTTTAAAATTAACGTTATGTTGACTTGACACTAATAGTTATACCTACTGTCATATTTCGAAATTGTTCAAGAGCACTTTTTTCGTGTTTTCTTTAATATTTATTGAAATTACAACTTAGTTGCAGTTATTAATTTCGTTTATTTTTTTCGAAAAATGTACGAAAAAAAATAATAAATAAAAGAATTCAAATTGTCATTTTAATAATTTTAAGTGATTTAGTTTAGAGATTTTAATTTATATACAATTATATATATTTTAAAATTGCAATCTAATATATTCTTATATAATATAATATAATATAATATAATATAATATAATATAATATAATATAATATAATATAATATAATATAATATAATATAATATAATATAATATAATTATATAATATACTAATATACTCGTAAATATACGATACAATTTGTATTTTTAAAACTTTTCAAGTTATAGGCGTTAAGTCCATTATAATTTAATAATTTATTGTTCTTTTAATTTTAATTAAGTATGTATATAATTACAATTATTTAGATAAATAACTTACCAAATCAAAAAGTTATGCATACAAAAATGTTTATTATTTTTAATTTTAGTAAGTAATTATAATTAGGTATTATTACTTATATTATTATTAACTAATTTAAGTCAAACTATTTTAATTTTAAATGTTTTATTTTAACTTATTTCTTCTAAATTTTTATTATTATTTATTTATACCTACCAGAATACCTATTACCTACACCTATAATAATACCACACATTCTTAAAAGTATTTAGTATTTGTATTAAACATCTAACATAATATTTAATAAATCTCAAATTTATTAAATACACCTACCTACTAATGTATCATAAAAGCTTATTTAATTATGTTAGTTATAATTAAATATTACTGAAAAAATACAAAACGTGTAATACAAGTGCGGTTTTGTATTTTTTCTAGCGGTTAACAAAAATCAAAAAGTTAATCTGCTCTAACTTGATCAATTATTACTCAATTTGAATAATTTTTTTTAAACTGATTTTTAAAAAAGATTGAATTGTATATAAAATGTTTTTTTTTTTAATTTTCAATTTTTTTAAATTTTTTTTTGTATTATATTTTTTGAGATTTGAGTCATTAAATTTTAATTTTCTAATAGATATCTAACTGTAGAAAAAACTACAATAAAAAAAAAATGATTTTCCGCAGAGATATTACGGTATTACGCCTGGTATTACGGGACTTATGAAACATACTGTATATATTAGATATGAATATAATTTAGATTGATATATTATTGAGGAAACACTATATATTGCATGCGTCATTGATAACTAATGAATTAATTGATTTTTAATTAGGTATGTATACGCATTATAGTTTAAACTATTAAAGTTTAATAATATTAAATAATATATAAATGTTTACAATTTTGTATATTTAATAAATAGTAGCTATAATATGATTGAACGTGTGTGCAACGTCAATTTTTAAAGTATGCTGTTTTTTTACTGCATATATTAACTGTTCACCGCATGATTATACTGAGGTACTCAGACACCTTCACTTATCTACTTTAGTTGACAGAAGAATTGATCTAAATTTAATATTTATCATTCTTAAATAAACTTATTGGCGGTCGAATTTATGCTCCTATACATTACATTCATATCTCAGATTTAGAGTTCCAGGACTTAACTCACGTTCAGTTTTTCCCTTTAGTATCCCTATATGTGTTCAGTTATATTCAAAGTAGTCCATTATTGTTTCCCCCGATGAAATTGAATGTTCTGAAATAACGACGAATGAGAATCAATCATCCCGTGTGTATTCCCGAAGGGTCATTATTTTTAAATAAATAATACTGCTATGTATATACCTATTATAATATTGTGCCTACGTACAAATATGGTAGGTATATATATTTTGGTAGAATAATAAACTTAGTATAATAATAATAATAAGCTAATAGTAAGCTTGGAAAATATACATCCTTAGTTTCGAAAAGGAGTCATGTCAGTGAAACAAAATTTGGTATAGCTAGTAGGTAATATACATTTTTTAAATAATTTCTATTACATCCTATTATAAAAGCATCGGTGCATCGCCGATAGTGTATACGGGTGAAATTTGGAGGCACTGCTGCTAATATTTGGGAAGAAAAACGTTTTGTTGTCTGTAAAATGCATTTTTAAAGCCATGATGACCTCTTTTCGAAAGTAATTATTCGATTATTTACACAGTATACTTACTGCCTATGTATATAATATTATATAAAATATAATATATATTCTATAGTTATATTGTTCGATTATAGTTTTTCTATGTACTGGGTTTCAAATATACAATTAATACAATTGGTAATATTAAAACTAACAAATAATTTAATATGTAGATACATATAGGTAATAAAAAATCTACCTATTCAATTAGTTGGTAAAAAAAAAGTTGCCGTTAATGGTGCAAAAAGGCATTTTGCTCGTCGGACAGGTATTACTTATTGTGTAGGTACTGATTAATGTATTGAATTTTAAAGCAATGATAAAATATTATTATAATTTAAAAACTACGATTCTGAGTGAAACTCGGCGTAATAAACACAACTAGGTAGGTATATGTATATTACTGTTAATTTTACTCAATATTAATTTTTTTTTAACTATTTCGAAGTCATACTTGAACTTAAAATTACATTTTTCAAGTTTTATGGCATAAAAATTCCAAAATCTATTTAATAATTGCTATAAATAGGTTAAAATTGGTAAAAATAAATTTTGAAAATGTAAGTATGACGTCAATAAATTACTAAAACACGTACCTATATACCAGCTATTACCTATGCGATGTAAGTATAAAGTAGGTACCTAAAATAACTTCTGTCTAAATTACATATTTTGAATAAATTACAATATTTTAATCAAAATCGATTACGTCAATTGATCGTAATTTTACATCGAAATAATACATTTTATAATATACAATCGAACTTCGAACCACATATTAAAAGTTTATAAATTAGTCAAATTATTCAATAACTTTATGCGAATAAACACATTAACATTACATTACCTCATTATCTGTTTTTATAGTATTATTTAATTATTTATTAAATAATTATTATCACCATTTAACCATAAACCGAATATGATTTCTAAATATTATTGGCAGATAACATTATACTCGTATTATAATCTAAATATAGACGAATAGATGTATAGTTTGATTATGGAATGAAAAAATGCTATTTACCAATACATTTTAAGATAACCCTGTCTTCCTTATTATTAAGCATAAATTATAAAATGGGCATAGGTAGCTATGAATATTTTTATTGCATTTACTCTTTAGTATCTTTATAGTTCATTCATTTTAATTCTAATGCGTATTTCGAATGAAATTTCGTATGAATGATTCTATAAAATTAAAAAAATAGGTTATAATCTCTGCATGTACATAAACTATAAACGTAACCAATAAAATGTAATTATAATATAAGGTATTAATAATTATTTAATATTATTGTATTAATATATGTATCACGTCATTATAATTCGGCAACTTATATATTATATATTAGGTATAGGTATATTGTTTTTAATGGATCAAAAATATTGTTTATTCTTATGTTACTTTATATTATTGAATTTTTTATTTTTATTTTTTTCAAAATATTTTATAATAATAAAAGAAACCGGTCAGTATAAGAGATAGAAGCACGTCACTTATCGGATAGGATATACTGGTGAGGTATTTATTGAATTTAAAATCAATGATAAATCATTTCATTCGACATAATTATTCTAAACAAAGTTCGGTGTAGTATTATTTTCCGATTTATTACAATTTTTCGTTATTTTCGACTGTGTTCCTTTATGTCTAAGACAACTACTGGGAACATTGAAAAACAATTTCTCTAAAGTACCAACTAGAATGAATTTGAAATCAGAAAGTCTTATATATTTACTTAAAATCTCCTACTCAACTCAATACCTACTTATTCCTTTACAAATTTAAAAATAGATCGATTATTTAGATATTTTGACCGTAGATGCATAACAAATATGTTATATATGAATTCTAAGGCTTAAATACTTGAAAATTAAGCTCATAAATTGAAATAAATTTTGAAATGAGTCAAATTTGGAGGATCATAGAGTTGAGATAAATGGTAGTAAGATTCGAAATGTTGTGCATTTTATCAACAATATAATATAAAAATATAGTTGGTAGGTACTTACATTAGAGAAGTCATTTATAGATTTTCTCGATAGTTTTTTTTTTTAACGCTTAAGGAAAAACTGCAGAAAAGTACATTGAAATGGTAAATATAGGATTTCGAGTCCTAGGGACTTGAAATGTTCACCAAAATGTATGTAAAATTTACTCGTATTTTGTTAATTGTGGACTACATTCGAATTTTGGTGAAAAAATCGGTCTAAATACTTGACATTTTTACAAAGCATGTAGGTACTTAGCTTTTATATTGATTTACTATATTTTTCAATTTTGAGGTCTTTATAGCAATTTTAAATTTTGAAATATATGTATTTTATACCAAGATTCGCTTTTTTATCGAAAGCCATTTTAAAACACAATATTATAATATAAAATATATATTAATTATACAATATTAATATAACACATCAAATAATCAAGTGGCAAAAACATGTTTTGATTGTGCTAAAAAAAGATATTTTACACGACTTTGATTTTATAAACATTTTCAGAACTTCATTTGGTTAAATGTTTTTTTTTGAAAATGTAGTGGTTTAATATAAGTCTACGGGTACACGATTGTGTACGAATCGACTTCGGGGAAAAAGGGTGACCAAAACAATTAGTAATAATAATTATTAGTGATAATTGATATATAAATATAGGTAACTCTTAATAATACCTATTATTAATGATATTTTACTATTATTTGATGATTGTACTAACGTAATTCGATGATTGTTACGATATAGTATATAAAGAGATGGATAACAGAAATGTAGGTAATTATATGAAATAACGTTTTGATAATTTTATAACACATTTAAAGAAGTTTCAACCATAAATAATGTAAATCCACATATTATAGGTTCCTCCAATTATTATGTTTATTAGATAAGTATCTACATAATATAACTTACATTCATGTGTCTTGATTTTTCATATTAGCTTGTTTATATGAATAATATGGGGTACTGGAGTAAGTACTTACTTATTATACAAAAATAAATCGTCATGTTAATGTTTATCGAAGTTTCTTGACAATATTTATAAAAATACTTGTTCCGTTACAATACTTGCAAAACATCAAAATATGTTTTAAATAAAGAAAATATATTCGAAAAGCTCTATATCCTAATTAAATTAATTAAATATTCTAGTTTATACGCTATAGAGATAATGTAATTAAAGAACTTAATTACTATTTAAATTGCATATTGAGTTAATTAAAAAGATATTTTTTGGATATTTTAAAAATTTTCAAGAGTACCTATTATAATTTATAACAATATTAGTAAGTATTAACTTAAATTGGACAACCTTATTAATGTCGATCCATGCAAATTTTAGTTTGAACTTTACACACAAAGAAAATAGAATATAAGAGTAATCATACTTATTTCACAGACCAAAATAGGTTAAAAGGAAATTTAAGATGTAACAGAAAGTATGAAATATATAAAAATTAATATTATCCAGGATTTATTGGCTAATGTAAACATTAACCGGATGTTATTAAAGTTATGAAGTTATAATAACATTTGCCAAAATTCGTGGTTATGTTAACATTAGCCAAAACATATCCATTATCGCAATATCCTACATTCCTATTCGAAAAGTAAAGTGCTGCTACTCCCTACTGGCCGAATTTTTTTAAGAGTATTTTTCACTAAATTTAAATACTGAAAAAAGACAGTATTATTTTATCACATTTTTGTATTATTATCTAGATTCTAAATTATAATAATGTTGGATATTATATTGTTATGTATAAAATGTAGGTTTATATTATATAAAATATGAATTATACTAGAAATCATAATATTATATATTAATAATAATTAATATATTACAGTCATAACGCGTATCTGTTACTAGAGTTCGGATGTTGAAGCTTTATAGAAAATTTAAAAAAGCACTTAAAATAAAACAAAAAAGTACTACAAAATTCTAAAAAAAAGCCACGAAAATCCTAAAAAAGCACTGAAACCCCTAAAAAAAAAACACCAAAAACTATTTAACAAAATTCATTATTTAACACACTAATTTTGTATTATTCATTATATTTAATATACATGTATTATATCAGCAGATAATATGACTGTTACACATTAATCGATAAATTAAACATTATAAGATAAAACCGATAAGATCCATTCACGCATATAATATAATATAAAAATAAATATTAACCTTTCAAATATTTTAAATACATTGACATAATATACCTTATTTAATACACTTTATAAAACGAAATTTTAACCAGAAAAAAAAACTACAAAAAAGCAATTTAAAAATAAAAGAAACCCCAAAAGGCATTTTAAAAGTAAAAAGATCCCAAAAAAAACATTTAAAACAAAATTTGCTAAGCAAGCAAAATAAAATTTCGTGTATTAATTCTATATAGTATAAAACAAATTTATAGTTGATGTAGCTTCATATTTGACCAATAGAAAAAAAAAATCGAAAGCCTATAAAATCCGAACTCTATAGTTATTAAAATCTACGAGTAAATTTTACAAATATTTCCCTATACATTTTCGTATTCTAAATCCAGTGCTATCATTTGAATCAATATAGTTTTTATTTTTCTAGGGGCTTCGGCTTCGAATAAATTATTTTGAATAGGATAATTCAATAATTTAATTGTGCGTGATGTTATATATATACTAATTAGTTATTATAGGAGGAAGGAGAAAGCCTTCCACGGATTATTTAGTAGTAAAAACGTCGACTTCTCCTTAAAACCATTGGTCGTTTACCCGGCTCGGTTTATAGATGCATTTATATATAGGTAGGTATATAAATACGCCTCCTAAATGGTAAATATATATTTTTTTTAGCTATCTATGGAGAAAAACGGAATAGGTGTTTTTTTTTTTTTTTTTTGGAATAAAATGGAAAGGTGGTGATGGAAAATAAAATGCGAATTTTGGAGAAAAACAGAGCCGTCCCGAGGGAGGGGGGGAGAGGGGGGGTTCGAAAAATTTGAAGACTTTTTTTTCGCTTATTTACGTTTTTGAATACAGGAAGTAAGTATTTCGTCGGTATTTTCGAGACACCCCCTACCCTATTTTCGGGACGGCCCTGTTTGTCATATATTACACTTATTATCATTATCATTATACCTATTAATATATTATTATGCGTATACAGTAATAATAAAAATATAATATGTTGGATTGTTAAATCATATATATATAATATATAAATATACGTTACGAATTTATTTTTATTATTTTTTTTTTCTAATACATTTACGTAAATGGATGATATACGATTGAAATATTATAATCGCTTTTTTTTTCAGACGATTACTATATTATAATAATATACAATATATAATATTACTTATACCTATGCTATAAGTTATGATAAAAAAAAAAAAAAAAATCGCGATAGACCCAATGCCACGACGATGACGGTGAAAACGGCCGATTTGACGGTCGCCGGCGTGCCAGGCCCGTTGCAGTCCGTATCCGCCCGATCATTTGCCATATTATGGATATTTGTATTGTAAAGACCATCATAATATACTAGACGTACCTATATTATAACATAACGTAATACCACCGCCCGACTGCGTGTGCCCGACCGACGACGGTTTATTACATTTCCACCGGTTCAGTGTATCGGACGTGTGTACATATATTATTATTATTATTATTATTATTATTATTATTATAAACCTATAACGATTTTCACATTTATACGCGTACATAACGCGTAAAACTTTTTTTTTGCTTTTTTGCTTTTTTATTCATTATTCGTTATTATTATTATTATTATCGTGTAAATTATATTTATTATTGGTACATTTTAGAGTATAGGTATTATAGATATATACCTACACTTCCATTCGTATTTCATTCCTCATAAGTCATAACCATCACAGCAGCAATATGGTATTGAAAAAAAAAACAGGTACGTTTTCAGGATATATATATATATATACCTACCCATATACGTATATATAGATTGGGCGCTTAAGAGGACGTCGCACTAAAGATTTTCAACGGTTAAAACACTTAGGTATACTATAATATTGATAGAAAACAAAAATTTTGGAGATAACCGCATCGGCGTTTTTTCGAATAATATGTTTAACAAAAGTATTACAGTGTCTTAAAAATGGTATTTTGTACCTTCAATATTTAGAAAACCCGTAAAACTCCAATGAGCAGGTTATCTTTGAAATGTTGTGATCTATACATTTTATAATGAGTCTTTAAAATCACTTAAAAGACATTTTATTTGTTTCGCGTAAACGTATTTTCAAACAAATATCGTGATACATCACAATTAAAAATAGTACTGACACAGGACTATTTTTTAATTACTTTGAAGTTATATTAAAATATTTTTTGACGCAGAACCCCTTAAAAATGGGGTGTGCGACGTCCTCTAAAATCGCTGTCTATATTATATAGAATAAAAATTAAAAGGCTCTATATTATGCAATTTATTCAACATCGACAGTTTTACACCATAACTACATCTATGTATAATGCTCTGAAAAGGTAAAAAAATAATCCCCTTAAGAATTACGGTTTAATGCTTGGTAAAAATGCCACAATATTAAAAGTTGCAATACATTTTTTAAACAATAGGAGAATTCCCTTTAAATACGTAGTTTATTATCTTAAAAAATTCCAAAATGTGATTTCATGTGAAAAATGGACTTGTCTGTTGATGTACGGAGCCCTTTAATTTACATCTGATTAGAAATCTTTTTTTTTCTAATTAACATGCCTATAATTAAATATTTGAAGTTTGAATGTATATAAGTACCAGTTTTACCTATATACTTTTTCTAGTAGGTACATAGTATACATATATTTTTTATTAGCTATATTGTTAGCTACATACAATTTTTTTTATTCTAAATAATAAATTATCAATTTGCATTAAAAATGTATATTATAGTTTATTTAATGTATATTGGAAACATTTAATTGTTCAGGTGTTATGACGATAATATCAATTTTTTCGCCATGTTCGTCTAAAACTTTGATAATGATATAATTATAAAATAAAGTATATGCGTAATAATTTTAGATCTTGAATTTTGTATGCTTCAAATGCTAAAATATATAAAACAGAGATAATAAACCAATTTCTCGATAGTCTTAGTATCGAATATCGGAATCCAGATAATTTTCTATTATTTTTAATTTATCAATTTAGCTACCATGTAAAGATATATTGCCATTTTCTTATTATTCTTTATATTTTAAAAATTTGACTTAAAAACGTTCGGCCTGATATCGAGAATTGAGTATTGAAATATCGAGTACCGAGTATAGAAATCATAATTTTCGGTATTGCTCATCCCTAGTATAAAATAAAAGTCACGCATAAAAGATATACCTACCTAGATTCTATATCTTTAATTATTGAAAAAGCATTTCTTAATTTTTATACTAAATTGATTATATTTCTATGGTCTTTATTTAAAATTTAAACTAACCAAATCTCATCATATAAATTTCATGACAAAAAAAAAATACATACTGCAGGATTTAAATTATAATCATATATTATATATTATATATTACGTACCTATATATAGACTATAATACTATATTATAGTTTGTCGTATATAGATTGTAAGCTGTAAATTATAAAAATAATTTATAATAAATATATAATATAATAAATTAAAAATAAATACCTACTTGAGTTGTTAAAAATATTAATCAAGTAACTACCTATGATAACTATATAGGTAATATCTATTATATCTGTATATTATATATAACCTATAACTTATAAGGAAAGAAAAACCTTTAAATATAAATATTAATTTGTGAAAATGTGTAGAATATAATATTACAGATTCCACTGATTCCAGATATGGATGCTATGAATGCTTCCCCGTAAAAAATAAATGTATAAATTAGTGGTATATTTATGTAAGTATAAGGAAAATAATATAATGATTAATATAAATATAAATTATAATATTTAAATATTAATTCGAAATGTTTGCTTTGAAAATGTTTTTTGTAAATTCTTAATAATAATTCTTAAAAGATTTAAAGTAATAAAAAGAAGGAAATATATTTATATAGTTATTAATTATGTAGGCTTTATAAACTTCAGTATGTTTTTATAGGTATACATTAATCAATATTATATTGTAATACCTATATATTGTATTAGATTTAATCAAATCATCATTCCTCAAAAAATATAAGGTCCTTGAGAACAACGATGCATATAATATACAATGATTATATTATTATTGGATTTTTATTTAATGCAATTCAAGATGTGGAAATCCTTCTATTAGAGATAATAAAAATATACCTACCAACATTAACATATTATGATACCAATAACTTTGTTGAATTGAATAAATTATGAACTTAATATTGTGTTCCTATACGTATCTGTATATTATATAGTACCTATTATACCTACTTGAATATATATTTAATTGTATTGTTAATGTTAACCTTGTAAATTAAAGTCCTATTGAGGGATAAATTATAAAAATAATTTTTTTACAATATTTTGGTTTAATGGCTTTATATATATTTATTATTTATATTATTTTTCATAATTAGTATCTATATGATTTAAGGATTTACACGATTTGATAAAAACCTGATGCAGGATATATTCATTTATTCTCAGAAATAAAAAATCCAGTCATTATAGCCAACATTTAAAATTTGAATAAATTATATAAATAATAACGATTAAATGTATAACAACTATAATTATATAGTTTATATAGGTAACTTAATAAATACATTTTTTTACAAAATATACAGTATAGGTACACCTTAAATGAATGCGATTTAAAACTATATAGGTACTAATTTTAATATACCTATTATAATAGGTACTTAATAAAACGTGTATTCCAAAATTCAAAAATATTACAATAATATATAATTTTAATGTGTCTTTTAGATTAAAGCGTGAAACAATTTAAACGCAAATCAGATGATAGGTACTTACATAATACTATATAATATAAACATATAACATAAACATATCTATACCTACACATCTTACAAATAAATGATAATTATAATATATAGTAATCAAAATTTAGAATCTATTGTTTATAACAAGAAAAGAAACCTATTATAGATAAAATATTTTTTACATGATACCTAATTAAGATGATTTTTGATAAATAATTAAGAAACTGATTGTGTAATATAAGGATATAGTAATTTTGTTTGTTTGTTTTTTAGTTTGTATGGACAGTATGAACTTGCTACCTATATATTAGATTGTAAAAGATAATTTTTTATTGATTTATCAATATCGAAATGTTTGTGGGCACTTTATATAACGAATTATTTAAAATCACATTAATAAAATTGTATATTTCCTTCATATTTAAACCTCTAATATAGGTTAAAATAAATTAAAGATATATAATATTTAAAGTCTGCTGAAAATGCCTAAAATTAACTTTTCATCTATGTGTAGTGTACCTATACGCCTATATATATAGGCCATATCAATATTATAATGGATAAAAAAAATAATTACAGATAATGTATTAATTAATATTATGACTATAATTATATTAATACTTATTGAAATTAAATATCACAATTAATATTATTGAAATAAATCAATAGGCATTCAGTCATTCTTCGATTTGCTCAAGATTTAAAAAGAAGGAAAATAATTCTACTATAGTAATATTTACGATACTTAAATAATAATAATAATAATAATAAGAATATGACTAATAATAGTGATAAATTAATTTACACAATAATATTATACTAAATGTTATTCTGATATATTATATTCTTTACATTATAACATTCGTACATACCTACTCGTATAGTATAATATAATGCTAATAAATGTTTTCTCAATCGTTATAATGTTTATAAAACAGATTTTCCTCTTTTGAAATTAACTCTACATTTATTACTACCTATATATAATATATTATATACTATTCAGTGGCGTAGCTACAGCATGAGTAACAGGAGCAACTGCCATTGGGCGCCGAACACCCAAGGGCGCTAAACTTGTATTATCTCCCTACTTCCTCTAATCCTAGGCACCTTTATTTTATTTTTTTTTTTGCTTATTTGTAGTTTTTAAAGTAAATTTCTCAATTTCTAGGGAAATTTATACAAATTATCTTGTTTTGCTTATTTTAGGGAGCACACACAAAAATTTTATTTGTATCCAAGGCACTTCGACTTGTAACTAAGCCACTGATATTATTTAAATTTTAAATCATTACGTATTGTTGAATTATATAATTTATGTATTATGTATGTACCTAATACGTACAACAACTAATTGTTAATTTTTGAATAACTGAAACTAAAAAAAAATTTTAGAAACTGAGAATTGTAATTTTAGAATTAAGAAAATTCGATGTAATAATTTAAAATGTGTATCTAATATACAATGTCATGTACAGTAGTTTAATAAAATATATAGGTATATTATATTAATTTAATATTATTCACTGCGATGTTTCTATATATATATATATATCCATTCAAACGTAAATTTTATGATCAAATTACTCGATTTTGAATTTATAAAATATTTTAAATTTCAATATTTCTATGTACAATTGGATTACAACTCACAACTCAATAAAATCAAACGGCGAGTTCATTACACTATAATTTACATTTTATGATAACATAATATACGAGTAGTTATTTGACAGTCGCATATAATTTTGATGCTTATCATAATTATGGTTTTCATGAAAAAAGTACTTTTTTGAGTTCCTGCGCAAAATTAATTCTTATACTCAAAAGGTCATGGACTCGATAACATTAAATTGTTTGAGAAAGAGCACTTCTAAAATTTTAATATCAATAATTTTTTAAATCATCTAGAACTTTTTGATTCTCTTAAATTACTACAACTTGAAACATTTCATTTCAATCAGAAAATGAAAAAATATACGTTATTGCAGAACCACTCCCTGCGCCATCGCTCCGCTCGAAATCTAAATGTGAAAAATGAACATAAAATACATTGGTGATTTAGAACCTTTTAGTTTCGAATTTTAAATTATGGTCGATATCATAGACGTCTATGTATAACCTAGGTATATTAAATTATTCTGTTGCAGACGAAAATGGTAGTTACATCCAACAGAGGTACGTACTGAGCATAATGGGTTTCATGGCACTGGCCCTAGGTTACGTTCACCGGTTTTGCTTGAGTTTGGCAATCACTGAGATGACCACCGGACATACCCACCATTCATCGCTTACCAACACATACGACGAATGTTGGGACGAACTGACCATCGGCAATACGACCGTAATAAAAAAGGTAACATTTCTTTTATTTATTTTTTAAATTGTCGAAACAAAAAAATATAGGCCTCGAGTATATAGAAAATAAAGTATACCTATATAATCATCAATCAACAGTCATCATTGTTCTTAAATCCTTTGTAGATTTATCAATGCATCGTTGTTAATTTTTTCTTTAGGGTCTCTAAGAAAGGTCATCAAAGTTTTTACCGATTTGCCGACTCACAAAAAATTTTAATAAAAAAAAAAAAAAAAAAAGGTCATTTAAAACATGCACTGTACACCGACTGACGCCTTAATTTACTGACTGACTTCATTTTACCGACTATGTTGAACACTGTGAGGGAGGGGTATATACCACTACCGCCCCACCACCACTCCCTAGTTTCGTCCCTGGAACTGATCGGATTATTTCTACATAGTTATATGTTATTACTGGTCCTACTATTATTTTGTACAATCTCATTTCGAATTTTTGTAAAGCAGTTTTCATAGAAATATTATTATATATTATAAAAATTTATTGCCTATTATAATACGATTTTTTTACTTCTTAAATTTCATCTTTGCACTTTTCTAGAATTACAATATCGTCAATCAATATTGTAGTCATATTTGTACATTTCGAATTAGTTCCGTTGGATGAGTAATGTGCGCGAAGTCTCGCTCTAGTCTATGTGTTTTATAAATACTTTAAATAATAATAATAAATCAACACCTCTGAAAATTGAACTTAAATTGAGCCAATTTTAATATTCACTGCCTATATACATTTTAACCATAATACATTGAAATTTACAACTGTGGATATTTCTAAAAACTATTATATTATATTAATATTATAATACGAATGAGCCAATCATTTTTATGGTGATGTAGTATAATAAAACAGGTACAAAGGTAAAAGGTAATATTGAGGATACAATAGGGAAGTATTTATAGGTAAATGTGGGCGAAGTGGAACAACGTAGATTAAAAGCTTGGCCAACAATGAATATCAATGTATTTTGTGGAATGTTTTTCTTTAGATTAGTCTTTTTTACCTTTTAAATGTATTTTTTTGCGGTATATCACTACTTTTTTTTACTTTTAATTATTGCTGTAGTGCAAGAGTAAAGATTATTATTTTAAAAACATCTTTTAATTATTTCAATAACAATAACTGCTTAATAATAAAACTTGACGCTTTTTGTACAAGTAGGTAAATATTTAGTTTTAATAGGTATCTATATTAAACAAAATATACTTAATTATCTAACTATATAACACTATAGGTACATAATATGTATAATATATATAAAACTAAATATAACTAGGTATATAATTTAATATATACAATTTATAAAAATTTTTTTTTTTTTAATGTTGTTATAAAATAATAAATATGCATTTTTACTATTTCTAGGCCATTTACTGTTTGTGGTTATGGTTGTATCATCTGCTAATATCTATTCGTGTTATTTGATTTTATGCGCACTACATAATCGCAATTTTCAACATTTTCATCTCTATGGAATATACCTAGTTAGTTGCAGTTTGTATTTGAAATAATTTATTTTAATTGCTATTTTTCAGTGGTTGCCATTGCGTCCTATTCGCAAAAATTTCGTTGATGTTATTTTTCATTTTTTGATCCATAATTATATAAAGGTATTATATACCTACGAGGTTGTGTGGCCACAAGAGGGATTTTCACACTTCCTCACATGAACGTCCATATTTTGTGTATTATCTCAAAGAATTGTACATTTGTTAATTAACGCTGTTAGAAATTCTTCCGCATCTTTTTGGTTATTATTAGATCCTGGATGTTGATGTTGATACCCTAAAAAACCTATAAAAATGCTTTAAAATGTATTTATGACCTAAAAAATGCAAAAAATACATTTAAAATTGTTTAAATTACTTAAATTATATATTATATTAGGTATATTATATTATACGACGTATTTTATATTTCTTATTCGCAGTTTTTCTCAAACTTTTTACGGTGCAATTTTGTGTACAATTTTAAAACTAAAATGTGTGCACAAATGTTAAATTGTAAGTAAAAAAAATATATATTACATAAAATTATAAAAAATAATATTGGACTCGTAATTTTTCTGTCAATTATTAAGAAATAGTTTAAAAATGACCTAAAATTACAAAAAATTATCTTAAATTCTCAAATAAATTCAAAATACAAATTAGTTATTTAGATTCGTATGTTATTGAATCACATTTTTAGTTGGGAAAGCATCACCTAAGACGTTCCATAAAATAAACAAAAGTCGTCCGGGCCCTATAGTTATTACTATCGAATGGCGACCCAATTCTATTTCGTAGTGGTAGATACAACGTTGCCTTTAATATTACTATGATGGTTTCTGCCATTCGTATTAAAATTGTATCTATCGCGTTATTATTTTATACAGACACAATATCAGTGATTACTTCCTCGTAACTAAAAATGTATTGGCATACCTACCGCATTTGCGTGTTATGAAACACCTTTACTGTTTGGGGCCGGTTCTACCACCTTTAGATAAGTCATAGTTAAATTTATCCTTAGGATATCTTTACTAATACCGTTCTACAATGTCTAAATATCCGTGAAGCTGTTGGTAAAATTATTGGTAACTTGTCAAACAGTTTTACTACTGAATAAGTATTTTATCCAGAGGATAATCCATGTTTCCATAGATTATTATCATATTGTGAAGTGATTTTATGAATTATATCGAGTTTTAACTAGATATTAAGTTTTATTTAACTTGAGTAAATAACTTAATTCATTTTAAATTTAATCACTTAGGTACTTAAATTTTAAATTTAACCCGAGTTAAAAATTATCATTGACTTACACAGCATTGCAGTTAATTTTATAGGTAGGTACCTACCTTGATCATTGTCAAATTCACTAGGATTGACAGTTATTGAAATTGATATCAACCTATGTATTCTTAGTGATATTTCACTAATTTGTACTACCTTTTTTACACCACCTCCAGTTTTATATATTTCTTTCCGTTCTTCAGCATACTCTTTCCTTGCAGTCTTTTTCAGGTCATTATACTTATCTTTTAATGTCTTTGCAGACCTAAAATCACTGGTTCCATTAGCATTCAATTCTTTTTCAATTGTTTGCCAGCAATTCTCCTTATTTTTCTATGTTTCAGAATCAGTTTCTTTATTCTCCACAATATTTTTGTACTTCTCAACTAAACTTATTAATATATTAACTTCTTCAGTGGCAACTTTTTTGAACGAGATCTATTTTTATTACCTATTTATTTCAGACATTTTAGATTTTTACTGCGACTTCTACCAATTCAAATTACTAAGCAGTAATTTGTACAAAAAATAATAATAATAATGTATAATGTGAATTTAATAGTAAGTAATACACAATATTTTTTTATTATTATCAACTATCAATGTATTTATTATTGATAATACAACAATATCATGGAAAAAATAACAAATTACAAATCTACTTAATTAAAGGTTTACTTATTCATCGGATAACAATTCACAACCCAAATATCATTTTTAGAACACAAATTGTTTATCAATAAGATAAATGTCTTGGATAACGTTATCCTAAAGGATTAACGTAAAGGATAGGTCGTAGAACCGGCCCTTATTAGACACATATCAGTGGTAAAGATTTTTCGCGTTCTCTGAAATGGTTACCTACTCGTACTATCTGCAAATCTTCTGTGTGTTTATGTTTATGTGTATACCAAATTTGATATGGCTTGATATGATTCGATTTGGCTATGTTTAAAGTAATAATATCTGAAAGAATGGACGATATTTTTCTCCTGATCTGTTATATTCTCCAATTGCTTCGTCTTGTGCTTTTACACTATTTGGATGCAAACCAGCTGTTCTGAAATTATCTTCTTCGTATTTATCTATTGTTTGTAGCATCCATTGTTTCTGATATTTACCACCATTTTCGATGTCGTCAGTTTCTATTATTTCGACTACTTTTGTAGGAATTATAATTATAACATTTTGTTATTTATTTCTTCACGTTAGTAGTAAGCATACAATCAGTGGCGTTTCGAATTTATTATTTATTTATTTTATAATTTTCCGACTATTTCGAAATACTCTTTTAAAAACTAGTAAATAAGCAAAAACAAAAAAAGTCATCAACTATAGCGACGATGATTTTATAAATGAGAAAAGACTGACATTTTGCCGACTTTTTTAATTTTTCTACCGAATTCGCGAGATTTGCCGACTGACAAAAATCCCTTGGAGGGTAGACACCCTCCGCCCGTTTGAAACGCTGTATGCAAGGGCTAGCCGTATCCAGCTCAAAGTATTTGGGTAAGCCCGTTGTGTTCTGTACTAAAATGGGAAGATTTGATTTAGGATATAGAGAGCAAATTTTTATATATTGGTCACTGTACTTTCGGTAATACGGTTTATTCATTATAAGCCAGGCTGTTTATTGCTTCAAAAAAAAAAAATATTGAGAACCGGTAACCAGTATTAAGTGGTTTTTTAATTACATGTATATTTATAAACAGTTCTTTGAAAAAAATAAAATTTAGAGGTTACCAACAACTCGTTAAATAATACTTCCTAATTTTGATAATAATTGATTCTCAGTTTAAAATCACTTTATACTTTTCATTATCGGTTACCGACGTTAAACCGCTTCTGATTTTTTGAATTAGCTAATTACAATTTAAAACTGCTTTTAAAAAACTGACCTTTATACAATTTATAACTAAATGTTAACCATATTAAACCACTTTATACAATTTAAGAAAACTTTTTGATAAATACATTTAAATATCAACTAGTAAAAATTAAATAACATTCTAACATCAAACTAGTATTTAAAGAACAATAGAAAAAAATCTTAAGGCCCTTGTAAGCACGTCGTTTCAAGGGGTTAACTTAGTCAATTTTTTAAATACGGGCGGGTTTGTATTGTCGTTGTGTGATAAGTAAACTATCGTTAGTGGTGTGTATCATATGGGATACCACCATGTTGTCCGCATGTCCGCATGTCCATGTATAAGTCATTGTAAATAAATAAAATAAATTATTGTATTTCTTCAAGCAACGATTTGGGCCTAAAGTCTGACAAAATTAAGTGCACATAGGTACAGTATTCCGATTTTTATTCTGAAAATATATTGAGATTCGGTTACAGAGAATTTTTGAAATAATTTTTTCATATTATAATGTTTTATTTTCATATAACAACGATTTGCAAATTGTAAATTCCAAAAATTAAATTTTTCAACAAAAATATAAAATCCTGTTTTCAAAATTCTCTAGTAAAGAATCTATAAAAACTATATATTTCGATTTGAAATCGGAAAATTATAAGTAGCATTAATTTTATTAGACTTACAAGCTGCAATATATATATATAATATATATAATAATATATAATATATAATATATGTCTAAATCGATGAAAAAATACATTGTTTTCAACCACTTCACTTAATGGTATTTAAATGCCAAACGATAACTCAAAATCAATAGTAAATACTATAATGTATTTCCTAATAGTGATTAGTGCCACCATAAATAATAATTTTATTATCTATATAATGACCGTCTACATCACCGATGATGAGCAATGTAAAGTTATCACCCCAAATTTCAAAAATTATTTTTGGAATTATTTGGTGGTCGTTTGTTGGTGTTTGGTAGTCGACTTTTGGTGTGGTCAAAATTCAAAAATTTATAGGGTTTAGTAATAATAACCAAGCCGTCTTATCATATTTTACTAAATACATTTTTACATGTGATGAAAAGAGATGAAATAATATTTGGGTAGGCCCGGGCATACCTAGTTAGCCTACTCTGTAAACACGCCACTGTTTCTGCATGTAATTGCAAAAGGTAATCACAAAATAGTGATAGTTTTTTGGCACTAGTATTACCATTTAAAGTAATTTATTGATCAGTCAACGTTTTTATATCATTAAAAGTTGTGTTATCCACGCGAAGTCTGGATAAAATGTTGACAAAGAATAAATCATTCTTTTGTCTCATGTAGTCATGTTAATTGTAAATTCATCGTATGTAAACAAATATTGCCAAATTTTCCCAACCTATAGACTAGACAAGTATTTTGTAACTTCTTTGAAGTTAAGCCTATTAATGGCGGTGACTTTATCACAGGTGATAATTTCATCAAATTTCCGAATAACTGTACGTTGGCCTACATCAATTGGAGCTATTTGCTCTCGCGTCTTTAAATAAAAACGCCGATTATACACACTCTTTTTTATTAATTTAGACGGCATACGTATTCTTAAATTGAATACCTTTTTGTGAAAACAACCGTTGCGGTCATCAAAGAATCACACGAGTTGTACACGAACGTTTAATAATATGTACAAGAATCTATACTGATTAATCAAATAATTAATTTACACAAATTAAATATACGTGGTCGTCGTAATATTCACAATAACAATCTTTCGTTATTCCGTTATTTTTTACATATACACAAATTTGAAAATAAAAGAATGTCCCGTAAACTAAGAATATTCCAATTCCAAAATTGTTTTTTGAAAATTTAAAAAAATTTATATTTAGCACAAAATATGTATAGGTACGAATATTTAAAAAAATCATATCACGTGTATATATAATAATATATATTTTTGTTCTGTACAATATAAATAATTAAACGTTTCTTAAAATAATGAACTCTGCAGATATTTTTATTTATTTTTCATATCTATATAAGTATAATTTTTTTTTTTTTTTTTTATATAGGTAGGTAGGTACTGATACTGGTTATTCTATAATTGATTACTTCCGATTAACAATATAATGATCAACACCGCACCCTCAAAACGAATTTTTAAAGATATTTTAAAATATCTATTTGATAGCTATTATTTTTCCGATTATATATTTTATTTTTTCGATATTTTTCCCGTGTATCTACCTATACCAATATCAGTAATATAGTTATCGATTGACATCGTCAAAAATTATTTTGTGGACATGCACACCACACACGCTACAGCTGGTAGATAAGTATAAGCAGTGGCGGAACTAATGGATATGGGGTAGACGGGGTGTGATCTCCGGGCGTACATTTTCGAGGGCGTAAAAATTTCGGCGGGTGTAAAATAATTTTATAATGCATACACCTAATAATAATATTATATCAGTGCCATCGTATTTTTGAGGATCCTTTTTGTTTTGTTGTTGTTTTTTTTGCTTATTTGATTTTAAAAGTGAATTTTTCAATTTCTGAGGTGATGGGAAATTTATACGATGGTGCGTAATTTTAACATTTTGTGTCAAAAATCCTAGTTCCATGTCTGAGAAAAACTATACTGTATATTAGGCATTTACCCACCTACTCGTGTTATATAATTAATTAGTATTGACGATATTGCAAAAAATATCTGTACGTGGAGATGAACGCGAACTGACATTGTGTCCATGACCCTCGCGAAAATCAATCAATCGATATGTGTAACATGTTCGAAGGTTTCGCTTTTATTAAGAACCTGGAACACTATATTATATATCCGTATAGCGTAGTATTATACGAACACGCAATTTATACCAAAGACTAAAATATATATAATATATTTTATATATTATACCTAATACAGCGATTACATAGTGGTCGTGACCAGCATAGCATAATGAGAACACAACAATATAGTTGGTCATTTACAAAAATGGCGATGTCCGACGATGACGACCAATGGTGTTTGTATTTCATTGCCAAAAGCCATCGCCAACAACGGTTTGTGTGATCTTGGACAATCAATAAAACCTCTTATTCGCGCAGAGGTCTATAAAAACTCGTTTGATCTAATCAAATTTCAAAAATAAATAAATACCTACATATTAATGAGTATATATTTTACGCTAGACAGGAAATCTTCAAAATTGTGGATCGTAAGAATATTCCTCGATATGGATATGGCGAAAAATGTTTAAATTGAGAAACGCTTTAAATATTTTTAAAAATAGCCATTATTATATTATTATTTATTTATTTATAATATGTATTTATATATTATCATTCGCAGTATATATGTACTAGTATTAATACTAATCTGGACCACGATGATTGCAGATGAATATAGAAAAAAATATGCACCTCAATATAATTTATATAGGATACTAAATCTATAAAAAGTTACTACCGAACATTGAATATCTACGTATAGTCTATACCTATTTGTATAAAAAAATTGTATAAAACATTTGCCAGTTGCGAAGATATTCCTGAAACTGGGATGGTCCTGGGGGAAAATGGTCCCCCTTTCTGGGTGACGCTGGCTATAGGTAGCGTCATAGTACATTTTGTCAAAATAAGAAATTGGTTAAGGACGCTCTCTGCGGACCAAGTCTTATTTCAAAGGGTCGAGTATAGGACATTTTCAAATAACACGAAGACGTCATAAGTGTATGTGCGTGTGTAAATTCATATTTACTACATTGTAGTGTGTGTAAACCTCGTATAGTCACTGAGGTACACGCGTGTAAATGATCGGCGTCTGTCAACATTTTATGGATTTCTTCTAAATTTTACTCAAAAGTTGCCATGTTTTTTGATTTTTATGTAGCGATTTATTGTATTATCCGATTTGGATTTAGAAAAAAAGATTTGAATGTTGAATGTATCAACAAATGAACTTTTAATCGACTTTTTTACTTTGTAAATTTGTATAATATTCCAATATTTTAATATTTGGTCAATGTTGATTTATATTTAGCTTCCGAAACTCTTCAAAAACATCTTGACGATTTACAAAACGGGTTTGAACTCTGGAGAATAAAAATTAACACAAATAAGTTCATGTTACTTTTACTCTACGTCTAGGTTTCAGTTCCCCTTACGACAATTATCATCACAATTCCCCACAAAAATGCCATCAGATATCTATAGGTAGGTATCCAGCTGGATAATAAACTAAATAAGTTCAATTATATAAAATTAAAAATTAAATCATTTAATCTCAAATTTCATCAACTTGAAATTCTAATAACTTTTAATTTAGAAACAATTAGTTCGTCCAATAATAACTTACTATGTCCAATGGACGCAGCCGATTGGAGTGTTGAACTAACAACATACTGAGTACACACTTAACCTAGTACCTAAATAATTATCAAGAACTACATGGTATATCAACATAAGCATTACAATGAGTTAAATGGAAGTTAATTCTAAGTTTATTCAAATACAAAAAATTGATTAATTTAATCTTAATATTACATTTAAAATAACACGATATATTTTTAATTACCTATAGTGTAGGATGACCATACACGTTCCGTTTTAGAGGATTGCATCCCGTTGTCCTGAAAGACTTTATACGGGAAGCTTTTTGTCCAGTTTTTAAAAAGGGGTGGGGTTCCCTTTTTTATGATTTGAGGAAACATTACAAATGACAATATTTTTTTGGTTATAGCAATATTGCCGTTTTCAATGTGATTTATGAACATTTTAGCAGAATATTATTACAAATTTATCTTTTTTTTGTTGTTGTCCTGTTGAGAGTCGTCTTAAAGGAAATGCTCAAAAATTTTAATTTAATTTACTCTGCGGATACAATTATAGAAAACTTACTGTTAGTAGGTACTATATACAATTACCCGTAGACAAAGGCATAGCCAGGGAGAGGGCTAAGGTGGCAATAGCCCCCACCCCCCATTGGCCGTGTGTTTTTTTTAACTATTTATGATAAATTTATTGCAATTATTCAGTGACAGTTGTAGTTTTGTTATGTTCTGTGGTTGTAATTTTGTTAATAACAATTATTATAAAATGGATGATAAAAGAAAAAAAATTATGAATACGATTATTGTAATGTAATAAAAAAAAAGAATTAAAAAAAGTCAATGTTGTTCAAATGCTTGATAAATACTTCATGAATACTCCTAGAAGACTGCAGTTAACAGTTTATGGATCCTAATTGTTAAAATAAAATATATATTATAAAAATAACAATATTTTATACATATAATACAAAATTAATATGTATTATTAAAAGAAAATATGCCTATTACTTAGAATATTCACAAAATGTTTATAATGGTAAAAAATAGTTTCGTCTATAAATTATCATCAGGTTAACCTACATCATTACTTACCAAGAGGACGTTACACATGCGATTTTTAAGGGGTCCTGTATAGGCAATTTTTATGAAATTTTAAGATAAATAAAAATATTATCATTTAAAAATATTTAAGTACATTTTAAATGTAATTTAAAAATAGATCTGTATTAGTACTACTTTTTGTTGTTTTGTAATCAAGATATTTTTTAACAAAACTGTTTTACGAGAAAACATTGTTCTCGGGCTGTAGTTGTAATTAAAAAACCAAATTTTGACGCAATATTTTAGACAGAATTATTTGTGTTCTACCTTTGTCTCTTTTTCGATATCACAAATATAACTGATATTATGCAATCTGTAAAAATCTCTCAAAAAATGGTTTTTACAAAACTAGTAATTTTTTTAAGATTTTATGTTTTTTTTTTTTAAAGACGACGGTAGAACACAGATTATTTTATCAACAATATTGTGTTAAAATTTAGTTTCTTAATTAAAACTACAGCCCAAGAACAATTTTTCTTGTAAAACAGTTTTTTACAATAAAATAATATGGTATCCTCTTAATAGTATCAGGTTGTAACCTAATGATAACTTATAGTCGAGACTAGTTGTTAACTTCACAAACATTTTACGAATACTCTAGGCATATTTTCTTTTTATTTATTAATTTTTTATTAAATAATATATAAAATATTGTTATTTTTATAATATATATATATATATATTATATAATTACTCGTATATATATATTTTATTTTTTCAAATTTACTTTTAATTGTTATTATATTTTGTGTTGTATAATATCTATCATTAAACCAATATACTTTTTGACATTTTTAAGTAAATATTTTATTATCTGCATTGGTAATATGTGATCTTAGCCCCCCCCCTCCATACAAAATTCCTGGCTAAGCCACTGCCTGCAGATCGAGACTATGTACGCAATAGTTTTTTTTTTAATTACATTTTTTTCTACTAAAAAGTCTATTCAATCAAACGTTTTGAAAATACCTACCTATACCTAAGTATTTTTTACAGCTATTTGTTGCACATATAATATACTTTCGTATTGTGTCATTGGTTTTATACAGACTGTTTACCGATTTCCGGCTTCCGTGGTTTAGAATTCTCACATAAGATCTTGATGAGAAGATCATACCATATCCGGTTTACGATAATTAACACTTTACAAAAATGGTAGTGTCCGACGATAATGCATTTAGCGTTATATCTCAGTGTCATATATATATATATTAGGGCATTAGACCATGTCAAATGTCAAAATAGTAAATACCTATTTCTATATACGCTATACTGCTACAGCAACACTGCAAGCAGCTATCATATGGTACCTATATAATATAGATATATTATGTAATAAGAAATTAATTACAAGGGAAATGTTCAAGAATCGTTGTAATTAACCCGCGATAATATTATTATATATTTAAAACATCTAACAAATGTTTTCCGGTCAACGGATAGTTTTTATTATCGTTTATTATATTACGAGACAATTGTTATTGATTTTTAGGAATAAATACAGAATAGTGTTCATCTGAGGGGATATACAATGGGTATACGCGGCGTATACCCGGTAAAAATATAATTATTCAATTTAAATAGGTACCTATGCATTATGGTGATGCGTATACCCTAGAAAAATATTGCCGAAACGTAACGGAATAAGCAGCCAGTGTATTTCGAATAATTTTATATTTGTATACCTATACACGTATATTTGGTGTATTTGGTTTAGCGGATTTTAATCCAACGACAAATTGGTTTTTCAAAAATGTGTCGATAATTTCACTTGACGAAATATATATATATAAAAAAAAACTGAAGATAACTGCATGTTGAACCATAATATATACAACCTGATCATATACAATTGAAAATATATAAACAATCATTAATATAGGTTCATATTATAATATAGGGCATAAATATTTAAACCAATATAATTTATTTATTATATTATAAATTAATAATTATAATAATAATAATATACATATTATATTTACTTTGTGCATAATATGTTGTGTTACCTATTACCGAAGACCGGGACTGAAAACCAATGGAATTCTATAATTGGTTATAGGTTTGATTAGGATAAATTAGATTCTAAGACCAATGATAAAAAAGAATCCAAAACCAATGGATCTCCAAATCCCGTTTTAAAACCCTGTATATTGACTAAATCCTTATTGAAAACTATTTTGAAAAATAATTTTAACAACCAAAACCGATAAAATTCAAACAGTTTCGGCCCCTAGCTGTTTTAAACTATATTTATTATAAACCCCCCTTTATTAAAAAAAATAAATAAATAATTAAAGTGCCTTCATATTGTACTAGATCCTTGACTCCTTTTTCATCAACAAACTGTTTCATTAATTCCCCCTTATATGGTCTAATAATGCGCATTGCTAATGAGGACCCTTCCTTCTATTTTTGATCATATTTGTATTATTACCTAGTTGTTATATATTATTTTACCATTAATTTAAATTAAATTAATAATATTTAATATTTGTTAAATAATATTTTTTATTTATTATTACCTACATATTATATTATATATTGTTTAATTTTCAAGTTCCAAAAATGTTAACATGAAAATAGTTGGTAATATGATTGATAAGAAATATACTTCATTTTGATCAATTTCGGTTTATAACCTCCACTTGTTATCTACTTGGATCAGTTGGATCCATAAATAATATTATCTATGAAGGTATTATAAGGAAATATTATGAAATTTGGTGAAATATATTTATTTTCATATATATTTACCTTTTGCGTGACGCTCCAAAAAGTGCCTAGTACTGATAATATAGGAGATAATAACTATTTTGGATGGGGAATATGAGCATCAGGGGCCAAACTAACGGGATGCAAGTGGGCGAATTGCCCCCCTAAAGTGAACTCAATCAACTCAAATCAACATGGTAGTCGGCTAAATCAAATCGGAAGAAAATATGCCCTTTTCTTTACACTCGTTGGTTCGGGAATCCAGTATATTTCCTTAGCTACACCCCTGATGGGCACCCGTTAAATTTTTTAAAACTTGGTACCTATGATGTCATTGGTATATAATATAATTTAAATAGATAAACTAGAGGTTATACCTACCTGTATAAACAATTATTATTATAATGTACAAGTAGTATAGGTGTTTACAATATAGGTATATATTTTTGTACAGTTTTTGTTACCAATACGTTTCGTTACAGGAATTGGAGTTCAATTGGAACGAAAAGACCCAAGGGCTAGTGTTAAGTTCGTTCTTTTGGGGTTACGTTATCACGCAAATGCCAGGCGGTATGTTGGCCGATAAATATGGAGGCAAGGCCACGTTAGGTTTGGGAATGCTATTTAGCAGCATCGGTACGATCATAACACCTTTCGTGGCGAGGACCTATGGACCAGAGGCACTGATTGTCCTGCGGTTGATCATCGGACTCGCTCAGGTATATATACCTACTTATGAATATGAATATGAATCCCAATAATTAATTATATTTAATTATAATAATTAAGTATATTTAATTGCTTAAAGTAAAAATATTAAAAAAAAAAAAAAAAACATTAACCAACTCAGAGGGGAGCACTCTGAAAGTTCGAAAGTTTAAAAATAAGGGTTTCAACGGGGGGGAGGCGCTATAGCTGAAAAGTGACGCTAAATAAAAAAAAATTTCTCCCTGCTTGCACTATTTTTAGTTACACAATCTCATTTTATTTGTCTATATTATATCTACATATCTATAGTTTTTCTTTTGATAAAGATAATAACATTATTTGCTATATATTTACCTGTATTATTGGTATTATTATAATATTATGTTTTATTAGAAATGCGAAGGAAAATCTCTTGACAGACATAGAACATGTGAACTTGTAATACAACGTAATAAAATGTAATGTGATAGAATAGCATTTTTCGTCAAATTTGATTTTTTTTTCGAATTTTAAAAGTTGACAATAATTATTTGTAATGTGCTTTATTTCACGAGACCGCTATAAGAGATTTTCCTTTACATTTCTAATAACATTTTTTCTAATGACTCTATAAGTGTACACTTTATAGAAAAAACTCTACAAACTTAGCATTCTGACGATATCAAATCATATTTTAGCCATTATTTATTTTAATGAAAATAGATTATTGGTCAGAATAGCACATTGGTTTATTTTTTAGCTGCGGACTTGCGTGTTTGATGTTTATTTATTTTTTTTTTTTTTGAAGATACCACTTCTTTTTTTTATATTTCAATACACAGTATAGTTAGTAATTTTTTATCAAATCATATACTTATTGAAATTATAATACTATAAACAACAACTATATATTTTCGAAGCCACAAAAAAGCAGGGCCGGGAAAAAATTCCACAAAACAATTCAAAATTGTATTGAAATTGGTTCAACACATTTGATTTTTATCTAAAATTCGACTGACCCAAAAACTCGGAAAATATACGAAATAATGTGTCTAAAACGCTATTTATACATTATTAGGTATATAAGTACATTGTATTTAAATTTTTTTATCGGTTATTTTTAATCGTGCCAAATACTTGGTTGTAGTATGATTTTAAAGTACCTAAAAATGTATGAAACATATCTGAAATTCATTATCGTAAATACACCCTAAAAATTATTTTTATTAATAAAACTAAAACCAATTATACCTACTTGATGAAAATTAATCGTTATTATTAGGGAACGGATTTATATGTAAATGCGTATATTTATTAGAATACGCTATTTGAAATCTGATAGGAAATGCGCACGGTTTAATACATTCCTAATAACACTAATTTTATTTTGCATACCTATTTTTAACTTTTAACTTTTCGTGAATATTTAATGCATACCTATTTGTCATTTTTTGGTATATATTTTTATTTTTAACGTTTATATTTGTTTTCAACATATATTTTTACGTGTTCTTATTTCCAGCCATAAAAATGTGTGAAATTATTGTTTTTGAATAGGTATAGGTAGGTATAGGTACTAAATATTTTAAAACCACAAATGAAAATTTTCCAGTGTATAATAAAGTAAACTTTATCCGACAATAAATGTGCACGATTTATATACATTTTATTAAAATTACACAAATTTTATTTTGCATATTAACATATTTCATAGCATATTAAATATAGTAAAGATACATTTTTTAATTTTGAAAATTATTTTGTCCGTCTTTAGTAGCAAATTATAAAATCTATATCTAAAATCTATCTATAAAATATATAATAATAAATAATATATGATTTGATTCTATATGATTCATTTATACAAATATAAAATTTTCAAAAAACACCCCCCCCCCCCGAAATTTTTCCTGCGTTCTCCCCTGATGGGAACAAAATCGATACCTACCTAATGGTTGGTTGTTGCTTCACTATTTTTTTTTATTATAATTATTACATCGTGTATTATAATACAATAATCAATAACATAAGTACCTACTTATACTAAAATTTAGGTATTACTTAAAAACCACATGTTTATATTATTACATAAAATAAAACTATTATTATTATAGGTACTTATCCATTATTTACTACATACTTAAAATGGCATCACTTTTTTAAATAGTTATACCAAATATTAATAGGTGCCGAGGATGGACTTTTATAATACTTAAAATTGAATAAATAGGTATATGCAATTATTTTAATATAGATATACTTATATATCGATATTACCCCATTTTAAATCGGTTTTGCCCCATCAAAATTTTTTTTTTTTAATTAAATTTGTTATAGAATTATTAATGATATTTATAATATTGTAGCCAAGAAATTGCTTACAACTGTGAAATCCGATTAAGTTTATTTTAAGTACCTACCTAATTGTATACGAATGTTTTCATTTTACCTAACAGTATTGCCCCCAGTGTTCCCCTATAGGTACAGTAAGTACTAAGTATGGATATAGTAAAAATATTTCTTTGAAAATTAAAATTAAAATCGTATAATAATGATAATCATTTCATAAAATAAGATATAAAAATGAAAATGTTCTAAAAATATGACAATGTTCTTAAGAATGCAAAAAATGACCTTAAAACCTTAAAAACCTCAAAATTGCAAAATCAACTTTTGTGTACATAGGTAGGTAGGTACCAGCTAATCATTTAAGAACATAAGTAGATGAAATGGATTCGTAATAAAACGAACATATTGTATACCTAGGCCTTATCTTTAAAAGTAAATGCTAATTTCATTCAAATCCCAGACTTACTTAGTATAAGTAGGTATTAAATTATATAGTTAACTCAATTGCCTACCTACCTATTGTGTATTAAATTGGAAAAAAATCTTCTGAAATAATAACAGACGGACTTCGCATTCTTTAACTTCTTTTTTATTAATTAGCTATGTATTATTAACAATTAATTTATTATTAATTTGGTACCTATACCTATCTAATCAAAAAGACACCTAATCGTACTTTTACATTAAAAGTATACCTACAATTAAACTCGTACTCTTATGTTTCGTTATAACTAGAGTCCGGAGATTTGTATGCATTTTCCTATATTTTTTTTTGACAGTATGTAGGTATATATAGGTAGTTTTTGACAGTTCGATGGAATAAGAATTGTCGACGATTTGTTTAACAGAGAGTGCGTATAAAAGCGCATATAAATGTATATTTTTGGGATGCCTAAATCTTTATCAATTAAAACATTTTTGCATAGGTATTTAAACATATTTTGTAAAAAAATACTATTTAATCTACATCGATTATTAATTATATATTAATAGTTTAAAAATGAGACCTACTTTAATTGTCAAGTTAATCAAAATATTGAATTTATCTCTTTAAATTTTAACCAATAATCAATGTTAAATTTTTAATAGTTTTTTTTTTTTATTATTTATGAAAGAAATAGTAGACACCTACCTATAATAATTATACTATTTCTATTTTAAATATATTTATAGATATTGTTATTTTTCTTGTAATATTCTGTATCTATAATATAAAAATATATCTATCTATTTTATGAAAATAGTATTATAATTATTTGAAAAAAAATATATAAGTATTATTTGGCACATTATTATTTCATGACTTAAAATATTCATTATTTGTTTTTACATTTTTCACTCGATTTTAAAGTAAGAAATATGAATGAAACAAACAATGTTTGCATACCTACAAATGTATATATTTTGAATAAGAGCGTATTTTTGCTAAAAAAAAAAAAAAAAAACATGTTTTTGCATATTTATATTTTTTATAATTAAAAATTTCAATAGCATATTTCAAAGTTTTTTGACGAATAAATGCATATTATTTTAGGCTTTTTTATAGTACCTACATATAAATCCAGACTTTAGTTATAAGGAAAAAAAAAATTAATTATTATTGGCTTATAATTTAAAATCATTTTAATTATTGTCACGTATACCTACTGTATATTATTGTAATTTGTGATTATATACTATATAGGTAGGTACATTCAGTGATGGTGAGGCCAATGGAGGGTTTGAAAGGTTAGCTTAAGTTAACCCACAATTAAAATGTTAAATAGCTTATAGCCTCTATTTTTATAATTTAAAGTTTTCATTTATTGTGGGTACAAAAAACAGAGGTTATGTATTGGGTACCTATCTACTTACTATATAGTATTTTCTTTAAATAAATATATAATTTATTATATTTACAATAAGACTATTGTACTATTATAGCATTCCTTATACAAATCAATTTGTAACAGATAAACTTATAAGATTTGCATACAACAGCTTGAAAAATAAGAAATATATTACAGTGCACTTAAAAATAAAAATTTAGTTCACAACTCCTAATAAGTTATTATTATGTATATATTATGTAGGCCATCTATCTATAAAATATTTGTAACGACATTTGTTCATTTATTCAATAACCTATGTAACAAAAAATATATTTTCTTAGGGACCACTGTACCCGGCAATGAACAGGTTACTTGCTTCATGGGTACCGGTGTCAGAACGAGGTCGATTGGGGTCTCTGGTGTTTGCTGGTAGGTATGCAACATATTTTCTCAGCTTATGTTTACTGTAAATAGGTAGATACACGTACAGATTTATGTTTAACAGGAGCACAAGTGGGTAACGTCGCTTCCATGCAGTTGGGTGGCTTCCTCATGCGATACAGTAATTCTTGGACCAGTGTATTCTACGTGTTTGGGATAATTGGTTTATTTTGGCTCTTGTTCTGGTTTGTATTGATCTATAACCATCCGAATCGGCATCCATTTATCAGTAATAAAGAGAAAATGTTTTTGGACCGTGTTATAAACACTGTTGATCCGGAAGATGTTAGTAAATATTAGTAATGGAACAATAATAATTAATAGTATACAATTTATTACATATTGGACATTCGTTACATTTTTAGGGAAAACTATCGATTCCCTGGAAAAGTATTTTTACATCGGCACCCGTGTGGGGATTGATTATCGTTCAGATTGGTCACGACTGGGGTTTGTTCACCATAATTACCGATTTGCCCAAGTACATGAAATCGGTGTTGCACTTTTCAATAGTCGAGGTATAATACTACACTTGATACTAATTTCACATATTTAACATTTATACAATTTTTAAACAATTATTTTACAGAACGGGCTATTGTCCGGTTTGCCATACATAGCAATGTGGTTGGTGGCAATGGGTTCTGGTTTCATAGTCGACTCAATGACAACATCCAAGCGTTTTACAGTAACATGTATCCGTAAAACTTTTGTAACTATAGGTACCTAACAAATTACTTCAAGAGAAATGAAAAAGTCATGTTAAAAAAATATGTTTACAAAATAATATTATTACTTTTTAGCTAGCGTGGGACCAGCACTGGGAATTGTCGCGGCTTCTTATGCAGAATGTGATAAATTCTGGGCTGTAATAAGCTTTACCGTTGGCATGGGACTTATGGGCACTTTCGTGCCCAGTCTGAAAGTCAATGCATTAGATCTCAGTCCCAATTATTCTGGAACCCTGATGGCCATTGTAGGCACAATTGGATGTTTGTCTGGAGTCATTGCACCTTATATTGTTGGCATTATGGTTCCAAATGTATGTTGTTTCATTAACGTTTTAAATAGAATTAAGTTTAAAATTTTAATACATTTTTTCTTTTTTCTCCATAAAATTACAGAGTTCTATGGAAGAATGGCGAGATGTTTTTTGGCTCTCTGCTGCAATACTAATAGCCACTAATTTATTATTCCTACAATTTGGTTCGGGAGATGTACAGCCATGGAACGAAATAGCAAATCAACAATATAAAACTACAGACAAAAACAACGAAAATAACGTTGATTCTGCACTAAAACCATTGTAAAATAATCATCCTATAAGGATCGTGTACAGTTTAAGCCTCAACATTTTTATATTTATTCAATTTAAAATATAACATTAATGTATTATATTATAATAGTATTTGTAATAATTCATTTAGGTTACTCCAAAATAACAATATAATTAAGGTTATGAAACTATTTAAGAGATCATGAATACCATTATAATTATATCAAGTAAAAAAATGGTCATACAAATTTAAATTGTAATTATTTATTTTATTTATTACAGAATAACAGGCTGAACCCTTTTTAAATTATAATTTTCTCTATTTCATTTCAAAATATTTTACTTTTAATATTTTTTCTGTGGTTTACTAAACATCCAATAAAATATAAAGAAAATAATAAACACAAGAAAGACATTTTCTAAAATTTGCATCAAATTATATTTTAAATGTGATGATTCACTATTTCTCTATAATCTAAAGTGTAAATAAATGTCAAGAGTCAAACTGAGCAAAGAAAAGTGAATGCTCAACATTGAAATGTCTAACGCATAAAATTAAAGTGTTGTGCACTAAAATTGATTTATCGCAATTATGATTAATTAATAATTATTATTAAAAGAATAAATTGTATAATTGAATGATAAAAATATATGATCATTATAAAACACAATATTCTCCTTTAAATAGTAATAATAAAATGGTACTTGAAAACAAATCAAAATCATAAGGTTTTTAGAATTATATAAATTGGTATAACCTACCTACATTTTAATTTTTTAATTTTTTTGTCTGAAAAAATTGGCATTCAGATCCTCAAATTAACAATTAAAATAGAAAAATTTGATGAATAATAATGAAGTAATCAAATAATTTCAACATAAAATTGATACACGCATAAAATCTTAAAATATAAATTAATTAACATTCTAAGTACACAAAACAGACATATCGATGATCAATTTAATTTAAATGTGTATATAACATATTATTTAAAATAATACAATAACATTAAAATATAGGCAATAAATACGGTAAGCAACTAGTGTTAATGAACACCAGCTACACCTTTCACCGCAATGTTACTGGCGCTTTCACGTTTTAATTTTCTTCGCCTGTTTGGGCTTCCTCTATTATATTGTACATTTCGTTCGAGATCAATTGTATATATGGTGCCACAAATGAGTAGATCAAATTTTTTGATGTTGAGTTTGTAGTTTTCTTCGATTTCTTCAGACGTTCTTTTTTCATACTGCCACCAGCCTAAAATAATTAAAAACAGTGAGTAATCTTGCTATGTATACTTACCACAATACTAACTAAATGTCATACAAGCTCTACCCTATACTTAATTATTATTCTATTTTATTTATATTTCATATTATTACTTATACAAAAATAATTATGTAAAAATTGTGCTATTTCTAACTATAGGTTCACCTCATTCGTATTTTAATATGTAGTCATTCAACAAAAATAGACATAATAAAAATTATTTTAATTTGACATTTTCTAGGAACCTTAATATATTTTAACATGAATTTTGTACCTTCACATATTAGGGGAGTCGAAGATGGCTCTTGATAGCTACCAAATTATTGGACGGGTTTGATAATTATGGCTGGCTTGCACCAGAGACCAAACACCACCAGCAAGAGAAATCTCGTTGGCTACCTTATTTGCTATCAGGGAGTCTTACCGATTTTTTTTAAATATTATTGTTGTACTTGATTTATTATTATCTAAATATTGTAATTTTATAAAAAAGAAACAATACAATGTTTTTCTTATTAAATAGGTATTTATGTCTTATGAAGAAAAGTCAAAATCATAAATTATGATCATTGATATTATATTATAATTATGAATCATTTATCATATGATAAATTAATAATATACTAGTCAACTTTTCATTTTTTTGGAATTTGAAAATCCAAAATGTTATATTACTATATAATATTAATATAATTAATATATATTTACTACCATTAAATAAAATATCACATATTATTTCATCTATTTTTAAAATTATAATATTGAAAAATAAGAATTATGTGATAAACAAATAATAATAATATAAATATGATGGCTGCACACAGTAGCGTAAAACATGTTTTTATATAATTAGGTATATAATTATAATAACACACAAATACCCATTACCCGGATAATGTTACCTGCAATAAAATGATAAAAGATTGGGAAACTTTATTATTAAACGAAAGTATAATCAATAGTAAAGATTTAATGTTATATTTTGTAGTACCTTAGGTAGGTACATTCAGAAAACATTTGCCACTGCTAAACGGTATATGCTTGTTTTAAAGTTAAATGTTATATAAATGACAGTTATCAGCTACATAAACATATAAATAGGTATGCACACTACGAAAATTCCGATGAATATACATTAGAATATTATAATAATAAATTTAATTACATATTACAATAAAATCGCAAATTGAGTATTATATAAATCATTTTCTATGAAAATTACATTTTGGAACCGATGAACATTAAAATTTATAAGTTCTGGTTTTTAGTTTTTTAAAAAATAAAGATTTCAATTCCAAAAAAATTTCAAGGGTTTAGGTTCTTATTAATTCAGTGCCCTGTTTAAAAATATAAAAAATAGAACTCTTCAGATTACAATTGCTGTGTGCCAATACAATGTGCAACACATAATATAATGAAAATTCAATAAAAAAAAAAGTGAAACATTATAAATGCTACACCTATTGCTGTTAATTGGTTATTAAATTTAAATATAGATCTGTGTTATCACGCTATTTCATATTTTTCAATTTTTAATATTTTTATTTTCATTTTAACTGCTGTTATTATATTTAGTTTAAATACCATTTTAATGATTTTCCATTTCATATTTTAAATCTTTTTAATACTCGGTGGTTATATATGTTTCTATGCGCTGAAAATGGGTTCTATGGAAAAATACTAAAATAGTGTAGTGAATTGCAATAGAACTATTGGGCCGCCAATTGTTTTAAATTTTTTTTTAAAATACAAATATTGAAAAATAAGAATTATGTAATAAATAAATAATAATAATATATTATACATATATAATGTTTTTTTCTGCAGGCACAAAGAGTGGGCATGATTCAAGTTGCAGTTAGTCGGAAAGAAAAACGAAAAAAACCCGAGGGATTTTTAAAAAACAATTCGAAAATAGTGACTTTAAAAAAACAAATAATGAAATGATAAAATAGTTAATTATCGAAAAAGCCTCCATAGCATACATACAAAAAATGAAGTGAATTGGACATTTGGTTTGGCAATTATTATGCCTACCAACTTAAAAAACTACATTTCTAAAAAAATGCATTAAGTCTCGCTAAATTGTCCAGGAGCTACATACATAGCGTAAGTAGACAATAAGAATAAAAGTCGGCCAGTCGTGTGTGCGTGGTAACTGTAATTGTCAAATAGTCTCTAAATTTGTTCAAATAGGTATAATATACCATATAAGTTTATTGATATTTCTAAAATATTTACCTTTCAAAATAAGTAAGAAAAAAAAATGAACTTTTAATACCGAGAAACATACATAATTCCTTATACTGATAACGCAATATGAAAAATAAAATCAATAAATACAAAATATATCTTTATATTTTGACAGAAAATAATTTTCACATATTTTTTTTTAAAAAAAAGGAAACATTAATTAATATTAAAAAATTTCAAAATTAATTAATAGAATTATATAAATATAAAACAAAAGAAAATATATCTTATGACATTTTTAATGGAAGATAATATTTCTGAAAATAAATCTCTAGATACCGTTACAACTTACAACTATATATAATATTAACAGTTTTTACTTTTTAATGATATTAATTTCCATTCATTTGATTTCAATATCAATATTTTATCTTTTTTAGGTTTCTTCTAAACATACAATTAGATTTGGACCTTATATGTTTTGTCCATACATCTATCCGTAGTTGATTTGGATACTACGAAGATAGATATTCGTTTTATACTAGACATATAATGTATAATATATGTTCATCTGTCATAACAATTTGTTACTGTGACCAATATCAATATTTACAATTTTCATTTGTTTTGTATTTTTAGATTTCTATACTAAGTAAACTATGTTGAACAAATTTTTTATGAAATGACAATTTATTGTTTAAAATATGTTAAGAAACTAGGAATTTAGCACAACCGCAGAGTGGGTTTTTCAAACTTGTTTTTCCAATCAATTAATTTTATTTTATTTACTTTTCGAAGACATTATTTTTCGTAAAATTGTTATTCATTCTACCTAATACAGATCTGGAAATTCCAGTGGATTATAATTTTTAAATTATATTTTTCAAATTTTTAATTTCACAATAATTTAATAATTTTGAATTATTTTTTTTTATAAATATAACTTTTCAATTTATATTCCATTTATTTGATGAATGATTCAAATTCACAAATTGTACACCCCTCCCATTATAATATATTATAAATACATATTTACTAGAATATGTACAAAAATAAATTATACATACCATTTTTGCCTTCATAATACCATTGGTGACCATCATCAAGCTTCTCTACATCCTGGCGTTCTAGTAAAACTGGATTTTTATCAAAATCAACCGGCACATGCTGACGACACAGTGGACACTTTTTAGCTTGCCGTGCTGCTCCTTTTACACATAAAAAACAGAAAATATGGCCACATGGAATACGTATTGGGAATACAGCAGGTCCCAAACATACTGGACAATCAATAGACTCTTCTATTGGCTTATCACATTCCACATCTATAATTCAATAACATTCAATAAAATTTGAACTAAAAAAGGTCCACACACATGATCAATAGTATCACTTTTAAGTAACTTAATTTAGGCGACCACCAATTAATCATATAATATATAGATACTACAATTTAATTTAAACCAGTAACAAATACTATTAAATTAATCATTTAAAATAATATTCATTAGGTATTATGTAATATTAATATTTTTATGCATTCTTAAAAATTTGTTTCTTATTTATAGGTAATAAAATTATGATAAAAATTAAAACATAAATTATACAAACAAAAACATGGTCAAAATATTCATTAAAATATATGTAATTTATTCAATTATAAATTAAATTTTACTTATATTATTTTTCTAATTACCTAGGATTACTAATCATTTGTACACTGATTGCTCCTTGGTATTATGTATATTGCAATATTATATAGATCCAAACACAGACAAACAGACTAATAAACCAATATGAATTATATTTATATTCCAGATTACCTATGCATTGTGCTTTAAAAAATATATATATATATAAGACAAATACTTACTATTTTCCACTATTTTAAATCATACGGCACTTGCACATAGGACCATCATTAATTTAAACTAGTTGGGTGTACAATAGGATAGTACTCAATTGAGTTACATAAACAAGCCAACAGTTTTCTTAGACTAGTATTGTGTAAAGTGTAAATACCAAATTTTATAATATCAAATTGTCAACACAAATGCAGCTAGTTACAAAAAATGAATGACTTGCTTAAGTAACTTGATACATATAATCTAAGTGCAAACCCAGAAGTAACTGTTGGTGAAGAAAGACCATAATAATGATAATAAATATGCATATACCAATGAAAATAAAATACATAATATTAGTTGGAATAGAATACTCCTAAAAAAATAGTAAAAAGTTGCCTGAAATTTTTTTCCAGTCGCTCAACATATGAAATCATATCAAATTGTATCAATGTTATCGTTTGTTATAATGCTCTATTCTGTAACTCGATATTATTTTAACGAATTAATTCGATAAATGCTTCTTAACAAAATTTCATAAATGTATCGCATTTTGTTATCAACTTTGTGATTCTGTAAATGACTCCATCGATAGCTTACACTTACAAAATGTATTACACCCAAATCGATAAGAAACTGACAGCTAATGACAATTTTCAGGGAGATTTTAAATCTTGTCCAATCACAGCGCATGAAGTATAAGCGAATGTTTAAAATTTTATGCATATTGTATCAGATATTACAAAATCTAAAAACTAGTATAATACTATAATATTAATTATATTGTATTCAATAATCAATGTTCACTACCTATATTTTACAATATTTTTATTTTGATTATTATAATAATAAAATGATTTTATTATGAAGAGAGCGGCTTTTAACTCTATGTACCTACTTATATTATTAATAATCAACCACCTATTTGTACTTTTTATAAAACATAGTTTTTTCAATGTATTTATTCATTTAACATAATATATAATATTATTAGTTAAATTTCTCAATTTTGTTGAGTTTTTCTTCTAAGACCTCTAACTCCCAACCCAAAAAGTACATTTACACAATTTAGAAAAAAATATTTATATAAACACTAGAATATAATAATATTCATAACTCATAGGTAATCATTAATCACAAAAGTGAAATATAAGTTCGAGGTTGTAAACCAATGATAAATTATAACATATTTTATAATTCTATAGCGCTTAACAGCAAATTCTCACCACCCTATATGATATCGAATATTTTCAATACCTTAACGATAATATTAAAACTCTTTTTGAGCCAGTAGAATTCCTAAAACTCGGTGGGTCGGTAGTTTCCCCAACCAGTATTGTTTGTAAATTGAGTGTTTTTAGAATATTTTCGAAATGTTCAGAAGCAAGATAATGACTTCTGAGGTCTTCAATGTAATACTCATCCAGTTTTTTGTAAAGAGAGGCATGATATAAATGCGATTGTGAAAATGAATGGTTACCTACAATTTAAAAATAATTCTGCGGAAGATATCACAACATTAAACCAATTAACAGATTTTTTTTACAGACTGCTGTGAGGAATATTCTATGGAATCGATCGATACCAAGATTGATACTATTGATCGTTTCTGACAGTTAAACGGCTGTGAAATACTGACCGTTTTTCTTGGATTTCTTCTTCGAAATAGTGTTATTCTTTGTATTCCGAGTTGGCTTCTCTTCGTCATCCACATCGGACACTTGTAAATCTTCCGACAATAATTCATCTGTTGAGTACAGAACTAAAATCATTCATTTTCACAAACGACGTTCAACGGACAATTAGTATTTTATTATTATTATCATTATCCTCACCATTCACCTCGGCGAAATTGTTCTCCGACCGTTTCAGACTCGCGGCCATGTCGTTCAAAATTTTAAATCGCAAATAAGTAAATAAAACAACCCTACTTGTTTTGGGTACGAAAAAAAACTCAATTTATTAATCGTTGTTGAAGTATCAAGCAAAAATAACTATCAGAATCGGACAAATGTAAATACTAGATACAAAAATGTAAACAAATGGGGTTCTATTGTCCTATAATCGATAAGGACTATGGAGCAACAAAAACAACAAATGTATCGTCATTCGTCAGTGTAAATGTTGTCATCACTGTCTTAGCAGCGCTAATACTTAGAGTGAGTTAAATTTGAACTAATCATACACATTAAGCGGACTGATAACAACTGATAATAATTAGTTCTCCGACCTTATGTTCTAAGACCATGGTTGTCATCACGAACTAAGATTATATATTATTAAAAAACCTGTCTTCGTTAGGAACTTAGGAGTCGTTCACCGAGGGTGTAGGTATCTAATGAAAATTGTTTAAAAATATTATTTCAAAAAGACATTACGATTTTATTATTCTTGCACCATATGCACATTTTCAGTGTCGGACTAGCATCAAAAGGCCTAGTCTATGATTCGGTCAAAGGGCCTATAATGAAAAATAACAATCATTCCACTTAAGAGGACGTCACATATAAAATTTTTAAGAGTTCTTTATTATATAGGAAATTTTTAAGAAATTTTAATAACAAAATTATCTAACAATTTAAAAATATTTAAGAAGGTATATTTTAAAACTAATTATGAAATAATTCCGTGTCAGTGCTACTACCTATTTATTGTTGTATAATTAAGATGTTTATTAATAAAACCTATTTACAAAATAAAAATAAAAAAATATTTTCTCGGGATGTAGTAGTCGTAATTTATAAAGAGGACGACACACCGATAACTTTTCAATGAAAAACTTACATTAGTATTTTTTATTTTTATCAATTTACAAACATGTTAGAAATACAAAACAAATTATAGCCAACAATATTATCTAGCGACTGATGGAACCGATTTTTAAAGTAATTTTCAAGATTTTTAAGTAATGCATTTTACACATTTTATAAGCTATTAAAATTTAAAATATCGATTTTTTTTTTTTTTTTTATAACACCCTATAAAACGTATAAAATTGCCTGTATCAAAATTCGGCTCCATCAATCGCTAAAATTTTTAATTTTTTTTATTTCATCTTTCTACGATTTTCTAAACTTGATAAAAATAAAATATGCGTAAACATGTTTTTTTTTAAACAAATATTACAACAATTAAAAATGGTACTGACACAAGTATATTTTTGAATTATTTTCAAAATATATTTAAAATTTTTAATTTGTTTGATTTTTATGAAATTTTAAGAAAAATTAAAATCTTATAATTAAAAATATTTTTGTACATTTCAAAGGTAATTAAAAAATATATCTGTGTCAGTAGGTACCATAGGCGGCACTTGGTAAAAGCTGATGAGAGTGTAAAAATTCTCATGAATCTGTGGAAGGCTTTGCCTACCATACCCCCTTAAAATATCTAATAAATATTTTATCACTATTACCAACATATAAATAAAAATAATAAACAAAATTGTATTATATTTTATATAATTCTTTATTTCAATAACATACCTAATACCATTGATTATATAATCAATGCTAATACGTATCAGTTATTACTTTGCCTATATGTTTTTATAATAATAATAAAAAAAAAATTAACTGTCTGTAGTTACTAGTTTTAATAATATAGTATGTAACAGTGATAAACTGTTCCCTACTGTAGTGTTAAACGGCGACCTTTTATTAAAGCCTCTGCATTAAATTTGTTAATTACCTCTTCAAAATCAATCGAATATTCTTTATGTACATACAATACTGCTAAACTGCTTAAAATTTCTTGGCTCATAGTGACTCTCAAATATGTTTTTAATCTGCATAGAGCAGAAAAACTGCGTTCACAAGATGCAGTATTTGTTAGTATTGTTAAATAAATGTTTAAAATATTTGTATAATTTGAAAATCCAGTCTATATATCTCTAGATTTAGCATAATTAATCCTTTTTATGATTGATCTGCATTCATGATTTATAAATAATCTATTTAATATTTTTATTTCGCTTAATAAATCATTCGATTCCATATATATAGCGAACTTCTTTTATTGATTCATTACTAGGATTATCATTAAATAAAACATCGCTCATAGAATTCAATAAATTTAAATCATTTTTTTTTAATGAAAAACTGTTTTAATGAATAGTTTTTGAAAAAACTATTCATGCACATTATTATTGTGTCTAAAATACTAAAAGAGCCGGTCAGTAGGTTGTGGAAGCACTTCGCTCGTCGGGTGTCAGTATTGGTGGATGCACTTCGCTACTGGGCAGGGTACTTTTGGTGGATGTATTGAATTTGAAAGCAATGATAAATCATTGCATT